>JAVDBV010010065.1:0-10741 GCA_032619315.1 Piper longum
TATAACAATAAATAATAACATTTTATTATTAGACTTGCTCTATTAACCTAATTAAAAAATTACAGACCGGACAACAAAATATAAACAGGGCGGTGGAGCCCACCTGCCTCTGTACACATCGCCGTCATTAGCTGTGCTTTTCAGCGCGCGCAGCTGTGCAAAACGACGCTTGCCCACTAACGGCGCTTGCTGGACAAGAACTGACGCCGTTAGGGAGCGGTTGGAATCTTACGGCGTCTCTCTCTGACGACCCGGCCTGCAGCGGCCGAAGCCTCTGATCCTGCACCCTCTGACTGCTTCCAAAAACAATTGTAATCTCGTGCGCTCCATGTTTGTAGTTTTGTTTTGTGCGGCCTTTCTATTCTTCTATTTTCATATAACAACACTTACCCAGATCACATTTGAATAGTCTTCTTTTTGTTTTATTCTGGATCATCTTTGTGATCTTAAATAATGCAGCAATGAGCCTTCAATCAGGCGTTATACACTAAACTAATGGAAACAATTACCCAAACAGGGGGCAGGGGACTCTGAAATCTATGTGGTTGGTAGCTTTTTGAAACGGAGCGTGTATGGTGGATACTAGTATGAAGGAGCAATTATTGCGTTTGCAAGTTTTTTGAAACATTACAGGTGGTCCAGTTCATGTTTTCATGTCGCCGTCGGGGCACAAGCTATGCGTGGTTACACCAGGCCTCACAATTTAAATGATAGAGACCCGCGGAGCATGTGCCTGGGACCGCTCATGCCGGAGTATAACTACGATGCCACTCTACTTTGGGCATTGCCAACATGGGCATGCGGTAACATTCCCAATTCATTATATAGAACGATATGTGAAAGGTTTGTCTTGCGTAGAAGAGGTTGGTAACTTTGTTTTTTTTGAGTTAAAAAGACTCGTGACATTTATTTCAAGACCCCTAAAACTTGTCACGGTAAAATTGAGGCACTCATAGATCTGAAGGGGAGATTGCCTCAGGATTCCGCCTAATCCTTTACTCGTTTCAAGTCCCTTAAATTTATTAGCTAATTTTTTGATTAAAAGAGTGTTAATATGTAAAAAGAAAACACATAGCCTTTGATAAACTCTGAGATGTGAACTCTTTGCGCTGTCTTCCTGGATAAAACAATCCACTATCTTTTGGGCAAAGTCTTCATGGGCGGGGCTCTTATCTGGGTGGTGGGGAGAGATGGAGAGAGTAGCATCCACTGTATATGGCAGTATTGGCACGCTTGGAGCTTTGTAAACTGAAACAAAGAGCCAAATTTGTCTCGTCCACTGTATATGGCAGTATTGGCGCGCTTGGAGCTTTGTAAACTGAAACAAAGAGCCAAATTTGTCTCGTTGTAAGCTTTGCCTGCCCCTTTGTCTCTGTCCCTCACCCACACCCTAATTGCTTGCGTTTAAAAAAGATGATAGACGAAATTTGGGATTGTGCAGTTGTCTCTTCTCTTCACTCTGGTCATCAGTGAGACTCACTACCTACTCACTTCCAACCAACTGCCTGAGCTAAAATAGCAAACCATTAATTGAAAGTTCATACTACCCATGAAGTTTGTTCAGTTGTTTATTTATATAAAAAAAATAGTAGTCTTTTATTATTACCATTTTGAAGGGACCTGAATGATCTCTGATTAGAGGAGCCATGAAGGTTCGTTCCACTCATAATGTTTATTGGATCATTGTTATGTGCATGGGTCTGATCAGGTAAAAATAATTTCTGTTATCATCTTCAGGGAGAGACAAAGGAAGAGACTATCTAAATTTTACTTTGTTTAGCTTTCTAAAACTTATGAAATTTAGTTCATTATATTGTTATGTAGAAATATGGATGGAAGATAATTATGTCTCAAACAACTTATCTCTTGAATGGCATATTTATTATAATAATATTTTATTGTATTTTTTTCATTATTTGAATAGGCTTTATTAGCCAAGTATTTATAAGCCTTCACAAATCAGATCAATCAGCATCTCAATCAGTTCATATATCATGTCAAACAAATCTCTAAAAGCCTTCTGATTAGAGGCAAATCAGGTCAACTAGATCAATTACCATCTCAATCATATCATTTAGATGCCAAGTTAACCTGATTTGTCTGTTAACATAAGGGTTTTAAAGACTTGCTTAACATGGTCTGATTGATTAACGTGTTGATTGATCTTATTTATCTCCGTATAGAAAGCTCCTAATTAAGGGCATGGCTAACATGGATCATAATACCTAATTTTATCTTGGAAACTTTTTGATATACTTGGTAGCTGGGCTTAAGAAAATATAATAAAAGAGCCTGCAAAAAAGAATAAAGTTTTTTACTTAAAAAAATGAGGAAAATTTTTTGATGTTAAGTGCTATATAGTGGAGAAAATTTTGTGAATAATCTTGGACACCTAAAGCGCAGGTTATGTTTTGGTACACATACATTAATGTATTGATTTTTAGTGCACATATTCATATTGTTATACTAATATAGTGTATTTAAAATAAGTCAATGATTGGCCTCAAGCTAATCCAATGTAAAATTTTTTACGCAACATAATCCAATGTAACATTTCAAAAAAAAAATGATTCAATTATAAAATCTAATTCATTTAAAATTGGTATGGAGTAGACTTGAAAAAGATGGGTATACGATAATAAATAAGAGCACAACCAGCAAGAATTAACAAATTCTTAACAAGCTGAGCTTGCAAATATTGATTTGGAAGAAAATTTTTTTGAAAAGCTGAGCTGGTTCTCATGATCATGTATTCATTTTGGTAATGAATTATACTTTGAGCAGATAAAAATCTTCTTTTTTTCCCTTCTTTCATCAACCTAATACTCAAAAGTATCATAGACACATTGGATCTTAAACTATGATCTCCATGCCATGTTATTGCAAATCGCAGATTTTGATAGCCAACCAATTTTCCTAATGCTAATCTTTTTTTGTCTGAACTTGAGGCCGGCAAACACATGATTATCAATGAAATTACCCATAAAAATCTGGATTCCTTTAATCAAACTGCTAATCACAAGATCTCTTTTGAGACAGCCACAGTGCAAATTTGCAGTGTGCTGGATGATGCATGTAATCGGCGTTCAATTCAATCAAGGTTAGAGTACTCTTGTCACTTTCCCTGTCCAGTATAAACCATGTATATTCAAATTCTGATGGGTCAAGAAATGCTAATAAATTCATTTTTCATCAATTTGACAATGACAAGAGATCTGGAAGCTTTGTCAGGGGTGGATAGGATAAGTCACATTCTCAAACTCTCAATCAATCACTGGTTGGCAATACTCAATTGCAAATGGAAAATGATCACAATTCACATCCATGTTCATGGACATGACATTGCCCTAATGCTGACTAATGCTACAGAATACTCATATAACTATGAAAGAATACACACGCCACCGTCCCCAATCTTGGGTACCGGCAGATTTATATCACCATTTACTTAACCAGATGATCTGCGCTCAACCACTTCAACTACGTTATACGACCTGCATCTTTACTTTTCATGCAAAACAGGAAAATTGGGCAAGGCCCAAATCTCATGCATGGAATCTGATGGATGTGAAGTGAATAATATTTCATGTCAACTTGCCATTGCAATATTGAATTATTGGGAATCAAAAGTGCAGCAGAGATGGTCCACATATGTGATTACCAAGTCATTGACATGATGGCGAAGGTACTACATTATCCAACAGAAAAGGGGAAGGTAATAAGTAATATTAAAATGGGGCACAGCAGATTGCCAAAAGTGAAGGACATGGAAAGCACTGTAAAACACAGGGCCAAGGACCAGATGCCAACTTGAAGGTTGATCTATCCTTTTCTTTTAATCTGTGTGTTAATCCACGTTAAGTGTTAACTCTGCTCATATTTTCCTAAGACACAAATTCTCACAATATTGTTAAAGATGTTACTAGGCACTCAAATTCGAAACAAAAGTTTTGAATAGCATGAACAAACTAGTTTATTTGACGTTGCTTAATTTGTCAAGTTTATTGTATCCGCTCAAGCACTCTCTTCGAATTCTTGATATTCCTTTATTTTCGATTGTGTTCTTTTCTTTGTGTCTTGTTTCCCCGTTGGGGAGTTTGTCATGAAAATTTAATCTTGTCAAAAAAAAAATCACAAGGTTTATTTAGCATAAATAAATTAGGATATTGAAGTGGCTATTTAACCCTCTTGAAAAGGTTTCTCCACAAATTTTGGAGTTCCGTGCCCCATGATGGATAATTTGCTGAATCTAATTGGGCATTGTCTGCCTCCGACTTCCATCCACACGACGGTATGATTTTCACTTGTAAGAAGTTATCAGCCCAGAACAGTAAAAACAAAATGTTTTAGCAAGATCTAGGGCTAAAGAAGTAGACAGATGCATATTACTAATCTGCAGCTGAAATTTATGAGGTAAAAAATATTGATGTTAGAAGTTGGATTTTCTTGAGAACTTCGGTGTAAAAACAAATTTTGGTGTGAATGAAACAGCTATATACAAACGGCTAATAATGAACAAACACAAAGAAACATTTGACTCTCATTTTGTTCAAGACAAAGTTCGGGATAATGAAATGGCTCTACTGATCCACTCTAGAGCTTTACTTGAAGATTAGTGATCCCTCCCCCCCACCCTCCCCTCCATAATTGAAGAGAATCCATGAAATTGAACATATCGATTTAACAGTTTGATCCTAGTACATGTTTAGATTTTACATAATAATAAATCAGCTCCTCTTCAACTCTACCGTCTAATATTTTCTTGCTTTCAATACCTTGTAATTCTGCATCTTGTAAATTACTCAGTCTATCACAATGAAGGGCTCAGCAAATTACATGATCCGAGTCAACAAATATAAAATTTATGAAAAATGTGTTAAACTGTGGTTAACCAGATTTTTCCTTCTCCTGCAACTTCCTCCATTTCAGAAAGATCTGGTACGAGAGGCCCCCAAAAACCATACCCACACTCGTCCACTGCTGCACGGACAAAGGGTTTCCAGATAAGAGTGAAGACACTAAAATGCTTACAAACTTCCGGGTTGTAGTAATTGTGGTATTCGCCAAAGACCCAAATCGGCTAATGGTTAGAAAGATGAAGTTCTGACCAACAGCCCCACAAATGCAATAAATAAAGATGTCCAATGCAGCTTCAGGATACTGCTTGCAGAAATTAATGGCTTCAAAACCACTTGTCGACCAGCCAAACATATAGACAAGACTGTATATTGTGCCCCAAAAGTTCATTCCCAGCATTATGTCCCAAGCACCTGTTTTTGGAAATCTACAAAAGAATTCGGAACATAATTAGACATATTTTCAATTTCTGTGTGCGTAACCTGGTTGACAGAGAACACCATGAGCATTTGTAAGCTTCACAGGTATTGGTTCAACTACTTACTTGTCTGTTATTGAATCCTGAGATGCATTAGTGTAACCATCAAATGCTAGGTTTAGAAAACATAAGCCATAACCAAGAGGAGCATTTGGATGGGCAAGCTTGCTTAGGGTCTTTGAGCTGGACTGCAAAGATTACCAATAAATCAATTTAGTCTTGCAAAAAGGAGTGTGACATCGTTCCACACGGATTGACGGATGATTGCCTGAATGGCAGTGTCACAAGCGGTTGGCTCTAGGATTTCTAGATCCCACTTAAACCATTTAATCCTTCTTAACTTGCCAACCATCTAACTAGGTTGGGGTAGGCAATGTATCCATTTCCTTAGAAATGAAAGAGCAGAGACATTTTCACCAAATTCAATACAAACTATATTTCAATAATTCATAAAATTCAAGGAAATGTGAGTTCCTAAATACAGGAAAAAACCATACCTTTAAAAGAGCAAAGAATGAGACACCTCCAGCAACAAGAAAAGTGCAAATATACTCTGGAAGTGTGTATTTAACACCATAAACCAAGGTACTCACGACCATCACTGTCAAAACAGATCGCCATCGTACAAAATATTATGTTTATGACAAGATACAAGAAGAAACATTTTAACAAGAATCATGGAGAGGAATGCTTCACAAAAGCCATAACTTCAAAATAAACATGCAACATGTTTTCTTCATTTAAAGCCAGTATAAAATGACAGTAGAATTAGAGAATCAGACAGCAGACAGTTCCTCAATAGAACTATTATCTTCTTGTGGTAATCTTAATTTTATTAACAATGTAAAAAAAAACTGCATTATTGCTCATATTAGCACATATCCTTCTGTAGAGTTCAGAATATAAGGGTAACATGTATTAGTATTCATAAAGAAAGAAAACACTACCAGACCATGTATAAATTCTAATACAACAAATGAAAACATAGAGATAATCATCATATTAAGTCAGAGACTATTTGCTTATCTCATGAAAATTTACTATCTTAAGCCAAAAACTATATTAAATCAAATACTACTTATATTAAGTCCTTTAAATATTCCCCTTTATGTCTCAAATACAGAAACTATAAATGACCTCACAATCATGAGGATTTTTCAAAAAAAAAAAAAGGTTTTCTACTCATCAGCTACAAGACACCTCACTTACAAACTCGCTATAAGAGTTTACAACATTTGAAAATCTAATTGTTTAAAAAAATTAAAATACACTTTAATTTCATTATCAGAAGGCCAAAAATCTTAAATAATGTATTTTACAGTTAACTCACCTGGAATCATCTTGGAAGATTTTGCTAGAACCTGGTGTAGCATGACGGAGAACAATGATCAGCATATCACATCATTAAATTTAACACATTTTACAATATCATATAGAATTCTCCAGTAAAAAAAACAACTCAAAACCAGAAAATTTTTCAGGTTATTCTAACCTCACAAAAATTTATCTATGAAGAATATTAAACTAGTTGAAAAGCACATATTACTTTTGTATCTTGGGATGTATAATTGCCAGCCTTTTAATATGAAGCCAATGAAGTGTGAAATGCAAGAAAAATAAAAAGAAAACAAAAAATGATCAATGGTTTATTTATATGCTCATCAGCAAGGAAATCGTTTTTAACCTTGTTAATCTCATTGAGGCCACAAAGAGGAATCAAAGTCAATTATGCAAAATTGAAGAACCAGAAAGAGTGCCAAAAACAAATGATGTGTACTTTTAAAGTTGTCTTGAATAGATGATGCGAAATTATTTAGCAAGACTTTCAGCAGACAGAAATTTCATCATCATTTGGCAAATATATACACAGAGAACAAAAAAAGACTAAAATCATTAAGCCTAGACAAAATTTTTTTTAAATTTGCTATATCCACCACTAAAGCAAGACAAATAATACAAACCAACTACACCAGCAAAACACAGGTGTAAAGAGAGATATTTGTTAGATAGCTACTTATTTATAGGCACATTACAAATGCAGGTTAGGGGATAATATGCCCACCAGTGATAGGAAATTGGCCTTGGGTATTAAGGTGAAAATCATAAGGTCCATTAGTTTCAAGAGTCCATCAGGGTTTCTCATAAGTAGTCATTATTCCATGCAATTTGAATGACAAATAATAAAAATGCACTTTATAAAAAACTCTATTTTTCTTGTCCAAATTCAAGGAAAATGACAATCCCCTGGAAGGGCTAAAATTTAGCAATATTGACCCTGAAATTCCTTCACAATACGTAATTCCACTGTTTATCACCTATTTGTTGGATAATCCTAAATGATGACCAAACAATAATCCACATGTAAATTATTAAAACGAATTGTACATGAGTTTCATCTCTGCTAATGGAACTAGCTTCATCCAAAACAAAATAAGAACTTGACTAGAATATTAAGAAGAGTAAAAGGAAATGCTACTACAGTTAATTGCACATGCCTGTGCCGGATAGCTGATGTACTTCAATGCTTCAATTCCCATGGCTGGGCCTATGGTGTTGGTCACACTAGCTTTCCAATATTTCCACAATGGCGCACCAGCGGAATTTTTCTTGGACCAAAATTTTATCACTGTTCAGGAAAAAGTTACAAGGCTTAAATAATAGTTGGCTTCTTCATTTGTGAGCAAAACAAGACATAATGGCTTCTTAAGTAAATAAATAAGTAGAGAAAAACTGGTAAAAAAATACAGGAATCTACTTAGTTTTTTTACTTTTCTACTTGTGTTTGAAGTATTTCTAATTTATGATTCTTACTTGCATCAGAATTTCTTTGTTTACTAATGCACGGACTAGTGTAATTGGTTGTTGTCCTACTGCAAGTAATCTTATATCAGTTTCACTAGTACAGGAGAAAATGCATCCATAAATGCGTCATTCACTTCATTTCGAGCAAGATAATTTTTTTTCCTCCAATTCATTGGAGATTTTTGTAGTTTATCTCTTACAATTTTCTTCTCAATATTATTCTCCTTGTTGTGAATTCGTATTGACACAGAAGCTTGTTGTGTAGAGTTATATTAGTGCTAGGATTTGGTGCTTAAGTGTCTTAGTTTAGTTGGAGTCATGCACGGTGGTTACAATGTTTAGGATTCTTGGAGATAAGTATGAGAGGTTAGTCATTGGTTTTTGATGAAACAGGATGTTTGTATGGAGCCTTTATCTTTAGATTTAATGATATCTGCCGTTTGTATTGGTGCCAAGCATAATATTTAAGATCAAATCAACCTCCTGAAAGATGAATACATATTTTTTCTACTCCTAAGTCTTTCTTCTCCATCCATCTTCATGTTTTTCTAAGCAATATCGAAGCAAGTTTTTACACTCTCTTAATTAACCATTACAAGAGGAATGTACTTGAAAGATATTCCCCCAGAGAAGACACAAATTCATGATATCAATTCTCTACTAAGCTTCTTGAGAGCTATCATCCTTACAAGGAGTACATAAAAGTTATAAAGATATTATTATGCAATATAAAGAAGCATACTCATCAGCGACCAAAGAAGGCAAACCACATTTTGGGCGAGATTCAAAAAAGGAAGGTGTTCAAATCGCTTCTTATCAGGCTCAAACCTTTTGGTTGATCTGAATAAAAAACAAAAAGAAATTCATGTTACCCTTAAATAGGTGTCATAATTTTATCACAACAAACATAAACCAGAGACAAATAAAAGACAAGAAAACTGCAAATAGCATCAATTAAGCAGAAAATAAAAAAAATCCAGAACCATCATCCACTACACATATTTGATCTGCAAACATCATCTTCACTTACAAAACAAAATCCTTAGTCGTCTTCATTACAAAAGTCAACTACAAGTTCAAAACACAATTAGCATCATTATTGAGAGAAAAATTCATGAACAAAGCAAAATCATCTTAATAAACAACCCTATGCTCTACTGATGACTCAAATCACATACATCACAAATCTTCTCCCTCTTTTTCTTCCACTTGATACCCAAAAGGACCAGGGATATATAGTCCTAAATAGGACCCATGTGATAACACAAATGGCAGAATTTTGAGGACTATATGCTCTTCTTGATGCCACCCCCCTCCTTTATCCGGGCTTGGACAAGCAATGCACCAGAATTTTACTCGCTCATAACATATAATTTTATCTAAAAATCACTTCCCACAATAGGAGAGTATATTACAAAATGACTCAAAAAGTGAAGAGTTCTTACAGACTCTCTTGCAATATGCCTTGAGTGATATAAGCACCCCAAATGCCAGCCACACAAAAGGCAAGCAGCAACACCCGAATGAATCCCGATCCATGAACCTCCATCCTTCCACCCCTCAGAGGTGCACGGATTCAACTTTGAACACCCCTCTTTCTCTCAAAAACCCATTCTTTGAGACGATTGGATGTACCAAAGAGAGCTTTACAATTGGCAATGGATTGGCATTCCTGACAAAGTCCTCTCAAAAGCCTGCGCATATCAGAAGACCCTGATGCATATGTGACTCATAGATGCATAAATCAAAATAGGCCTATCGAAAAAAAAATCAGACCAAAACAACAGATTCAAGCCCAAAATAGGATGATTTTAAATCGTTCTGATTTGGTACAACCAAATAAAGTAATGTATATCCCCTCCAACACATGCAACGTTAAATATTCATTGTCCAAAACATTTTACATATCTAAATCCCAATTCATCGTCTAAAGAGAATTATCATATACTTCATGATACATATAAAATATTCTCAGCAAGCCGTAGACTTATCAAGCAACCACACGGCTTAAAAAAAAAAAGATAAAAATTTGTAAGCTAATCCCCTTCTATCAACGATCATAAAACCAGTCTAAAAAAAATCAAACTGGAAAGGAGTAATAATCACCAAACCAATTACTCCACCCACAATTAGTTTTAGATAAGCTAAAAAAAGAGCATGCTTAATCAAACCAATTAAATACCAAGAATTGGAGGAACAAGGCAACATAAATATTTTTTAATAACGAAAACTAAACAGGAAAAAACCTAATTCAAAAAGAATGAGGAAAACAGGTGTACAGAAACAGACTTTTCAAAGAACTCTACACACGCTCAACTACCTCCCACACTCTTCCCCACCGTCGCCGGCGACGGTACCTTCCCCCCTCTCTCTCATGGCTCCGGCCATGGCCGCCATCGCTGCCGCCAAGCCCTGGCGCAGCCACCAGCAGCTCAACAAATTCTCAGCGCTAACAATCAAATCAAATCAAAGCAAACAAAAAATGTAGCAAGCATCGCGGAAGAAGGTCGAGATAGGATCATTACCGGAGCAGAGCGCCGGCGGAGGCGGCCTCGATCAGAAAGTGATCCGAGTTGGTGTAATGGGAAGGGAAAGATTGGGGAG
>JAVDBV010010072.1:9315-23630 GCA_032619315.1 Piper longum
CCCCCCCCCCCCCCCCCCCCCCCCCCCCCCCCCCCCCCCCCCCCCCCCCCCCCCCCCCCCCCCCCCCCCCCCCCCCCCCCCCCCCCCCCCCGGGAATTAAGAGGAAACACTCAGAGGTTTGGAAGGCTGCATCATGAGCATGAACTCTGCAAGATTGATCATACCATCTCCATCTTGATCAACCTTGTTGATCATGCTCCTGCGGGTATCGACCCCATGCTTAATTCCCAAGGAAGACAATACCAGTCCCAGCTCCTCTGCCGTTATCAGTCCGTCTCCATCCATGTCGAATACGGCAAATGCGTCCTTCACATCCTCCGCCCACTTCTCCCCGATCTCTCCTTCATCCCTCACCAACGACTCATAGATCAAGCAGAACTCGTGGGCGCCAATTTGTCCGTTATGGTTGGTATCAAGGTTGTCTATCATTTTGGCTACTTGATCTTGATCGGCCCCGGAAAGGCCCAAGCTGTACAGCAGCTGGTGCAACTCCTGCTTGGAGATAAGCCCGTCTCTGTTCTTGTCGAATGTTGAGAATGCCATTTTCAGGCCAGTCTCGTTGATGGTATTCCTTTCCTTCTGGGCAGTGGCGGTGGTAGTGGCGGCTGGTTTTAGACTGTGTGGTAGAATCGTAGTGGAGAGCTTGGCCAGTATGGACAATTTGGAGCTGTTGGGAGCCATGTAGTAATAGAGGAACACACCGGCGACGAAGAGTAAAGGCAACAATGTGATGGTCAACATGTATGAATCAGGAGGGAAGCAGTATAAATGGAGAAGACGAAAGTAGCGCATGAAGATAGATGGAAGAGGCATATAAATAAATATAAGAAAAGAAGGCATTCTTTGTACTGGGAAAGCAAGTGAATTGGATTCCTCCAAACCGCGTTAGATAAAGGTGTGTTGGTATCACACGCTACACAAAGATTCCTTCTGTCCAATTGGTTGGTAAAGTAGTACCATTTGCTCAATTTACTTCAAAATTAATCCACAGCACAATTCAGGAAAACTGCCCGACCTTCTGATGTTTGTAGCATCATTGCTGTTGGAAAGGCTGGATAATTTTGCAGCCCGGTAAAACTGGTTGAACAGAAAAAAAGTGAATTGGGTACATCTTTGGCCGGCAAGAAGGAGAATCCGTAGTCCAAATAACGTTGGGCAAGGTACATGACCAAGAATCCAGCTCCTTTCTTTTGATTTTGGGGGGACTGACAAATTTCATGCTCAATACTACAATGTTGAGAAATGGGAGAACTTTCGGTCATTTTGGGTATATAGACTTTGCCGATGTATATGGGAATGGGCCTCATACTTGGGATTGTGTCGGCCAGATTTGATGGTAGGACTTGGAAAGGAAAAAAAAAAAAACTCATTTCTTGTTATCTTTTTCATTTACAAGAAGTAATGAGACAAAGAGTTCATATTTAAGGGCATCGATCTAATAATTTAAGAAGGTATATACATATTGATGATGGTAAAATATCATACGCAGCCATGTATAGAAGTTTCTAATTAAACGGGACCGACCGGGAAGATGCTCATCTAATAGGAAGGCATACAACGTTCACGTTTGAAAGGCCTCAGTTTCCATTTCCGCGGACAGAAGTAAGTACTCTCAATAGTCTTCAAATTTCTCCAAAAATGCCATTCCTACTTCCCAAAAAAATAAAATTTTCCATTTTCTCTTAAAAGATGTATAATTGGGGAGAATCTGTTTTGTTTTTCTAAGGGGGAAGGGTGGCGTTTCCATCCGAGAAAATTATAAAAAAAACAAGTTCGAATGTGAAAGAATGTTCAACTTTGGATACCAATTGTTACCATTTTAATTATATAACACAAAAAGGGAAAAAATATAACATAAATGCATAAAATTTTCTTTTATTTTTTATTTTTGTATTAAACAGCAGCTTAAACAAGCCCAAACTCGAACATTTTTTTTTTTTTTTGAAAAGGGGCATGTAATGAGGTCCAAGGCATGGGCGAGGACCGTGGGCGAGGACCGAGAGCTCGTCTTTTGATTACTCAATGGCAGCAGGAGCAGCAGTTGCACTCCACTTTGCGAAGAAGGAAAGACGGAGAGACAAAGCAAAGCAAGCAAAAGAGGACCAGCCAAACCAACCATTGCTTTTCACCTTTTCCCAAAGTGAGAGTGATGGAGATGAGAGAATTTTTGTGTTTTGAGTGGGCATGAAATGAAATGAATATATATCTATGAATGATGCTGCTGCTGACCATTGTTTTTTATGCCTCCCAGCTCCCTCCCTCTTTCCATCCCCCACCAGGTACCACCGCTCCTTTCCCTGTCTTCCTCCTTCCTAATTGTCTTCTGCCTCGCCTCGCCTGCCATGGAGGTCGTCCTTTGCGTCGCTCCTCTTTATCCTCATCCCTTCTCCTCATTTGGGTTGGTGCTCGTTGGTGCATCTCTGGCTCTGACTCAATGAGGGGAGGTGGATCCTATTCCTGCAGGCTGAAGTATGGATTGTAAGTGTGGCTGCTGGGCACTTGTCAGACGTGGTGTTAAGGGTGCCTGCAAGTCCTCCTCTTCTAAGGCCAACGCCAACACCCTCCCTAGAACTAGTCTCGTCTATGATGCAGGTCCTTATATTTTTTCTCTTTTTGTTCTTCCCTAAGGTAGTTTGTTTGATGCTAGCTCGGCTTCAACTTGGTCTGCTTTTGCAATTGTTCTAGGCAACGCTTGATTATTATTATTATCATTATTATTATTATTATTATTAACAATAAGTATCTGCTTCTGGGACGGATCTGCGATCGTTGCTTGTTTCGATCAGAAGTTTATCACAAAGTAGGAAAATATATTACCTATTTCAGGATCCTTACTTCACTTTATTCGAGCCGTGCTTAGGATTGCGTTAGTAGTGGGGGACTTGTGCAATTAGTTTGATGCAAAATTTCACAATCGTCGGGTATGGTGATCATATGATTGTTTTGAGGTCACCGCCGACTAGGATGCCTGATTTATGGTTGATTGCTTTGAACATGCTGATATCAGTGTTTTACTTCCTGCTCGTAACATAGTAAAGAAGATGCAAATTGGATTATAGTACTAAAAAGAATGTTCTTATGCTCCTATATTTCATACATCTCTATGCATTTTTTTTACTTACATGTTCTTTAGCAGCTTATTGGTATCGCAAGTATCTATTGAGTAATTCTATTTGCTTTTTTTCGGGCGCTTAAAATGTCTAAAATTACACTTGTATGAACAGCAACAGAGACCCGGTACCTTAATGCCAGTAACAGAGAGCTCTGCGCTCCAACTGAAGCTCAAATTGCTAGTGACGTTACTCATCCATCAAAATCAGAACGGAAAGAATTGCCACAACTACTTCAGTTTACCTTCCAAGAGTTGAAATCTGCCACTGGTAATTTCAGACCAGATAGCATTCTTGGGGAAGGTGGGTTTGGGTTTGTCTTCAAGGGATGGATAGAAGAAAATGGAACGGCCCCTGCTAAACCTGGTACCGGTGTCACGGTTGCTGTAAAAAGCTTGAAGCCCGACGCTTTACAAGGTCATAGAGAATGGGTGGTAGGTAGTCGTTTTGCTAACAATGTGTGCGAGCATTTGCTCTTTAAATTCTTGTGTTTGTCATTCAGTTTTACGTTCGCACTCCCGTTTTTTTTTATGGTAAATGATGCCATGCCTTTCGTAGATTTAGTTTTTAAAGTCTCGTGTAGTTCTTTGATCCTCTCGAATTCTTAATTTTTTGGCAGGCTGAAGTTAGTTTTCTCGGCCAACTTCACCATCCAAATCTGGTTAAACTTATTGGGTACTGTATTGAGGATGATCAAAGACTTCTTGTCTATGAATTCATGACCCGCGGAAGCCTTGAAAATCACCTGTTTAGAAGTGAGTTTGCACTAATTTCTTTTTGAGTGAAAATTATCTGTTAAATCAATGGTCTTGATAGTATACTTCTTTGCTATTTTTGATACTTGATGCCAACTTATATCATTGCAGGGCCTCTTCCTTTACCATGGTCTAGTAGGATGAAGATAGCCCTTGGGGCAGCAAAAGGGTTGGCATTTCTCCATGGAGGCCCTGAACCAGTCATTTATAGAGATTTTAAGACATCCAACATTCTTCTGGACTCTGTTAGTATTGCTTGTTTTCTCAAGAACTGTGATGGTAAAACTTATGTCTGTGCATGCTTCACTGTTGAGAATTTTGGCTGTCCTCTTTTCAGGAATATAATGCAAAGCTTTCGGACTTTGGTCTAGCAAAAGCTGGACCTCAGGGGGATAAAACCCATGTTTCTACAAGGGTAGTGGGCACCTATGGTTATGCAGCACCTGAATATGTAATGACAGGTGAGTAACCGTCACAACGCTAGTAGCAGATCAACTTTCAAATAAGTTAATCTATTAAGTTGGTTCGTGTTTGCTGGAGATTCTCTAAAGCTATTAGCAGCTTGTGGGCATTATTTTTTACAATTCTAATGAATTATAACTCTAATTTAAAGCTTATTCTGCATTCTTGCATTTTCTTTGTCAATGTCCCGCAGGCCATTTGACATCGAAAAGCGACGTATTTAGTTTTGGTGTTGTGCTGTTAGAGATATTAACTGGGAGGAGATCGATGGACAAGAACCGACCCACCCGGGAGCAAAACCTAGTCATGTGGGCGAGGCCTTATTTAGCAGATAAAAGAAATCTTTATCAGATAGTCGATCCTCGACTTGAGCTGAATTATTCCATCAAAGGAGCTCAGAAGGTTGCACAATTGGCTTACAATTGCCTTGGCAGGGATTGTAAATCTCGCCCGTCAATGGATGATGTGGTGAAAGTTTTAACACCCTTGCAACATCTCAATGACTTGGCCATTTTGTCATATCACCCTCGTTCATCGCAGACAAGTCGGCAAAAGAAGAAGTCGGAGGTGGCCCGGCAAACATCCATTCCACCAGGAAAAAGCGTTAAAGATTCTCCATTTAACATGGGTATGCAGCATTGTAGGTAGTTCTGTACCGTGATGATTTACAGGACCTAAAGTCTCAACATTAGCTTGGGGGATGGTGGCACGTCTTATCCTTAAACGAAACGATGACCTCCCCCTTGTTGATCATTCTTTCGAATTGCTAATGATCATCAGCGAAGAGACGTGGGTATATTAGTTGAATGAATCTCTATCTCTATCTCTATCTGTACGTTAAATTGCTTGGAGCCGTGACAGGGTTGAATGCGCATAGAAACAGGAATCAATTAATTCCCAAGTACGTGAGCTTCGACCTGTGACAGATAAGGCTGCGGATGCTTCCTGTCCAGGCTCAGGGAGAAATGTGTATCTGAATTGAAAGATTCTGTCGTTGTATCGTATGTGGTCATCGACTGCATGGGCAGTGTGCGGTGTTGTACTACAGTTTTGGCGAGACCCTGTGAGACATACCTCTGCTTAGGCTCGAAGCTTTGATTTACATTTCTGAAGTGATCTCTTTTGTAAGAGATCATTTCTTCGTCGCCATTCACCACCACCGTTTCCACATATGATGATGATTAATTCTCCTAAGAGCCTAAAAAAGATGACAACAGTTGATATTTACTTCGTTTCGCCCCCTATCACGGTCGGCTTATGCCATGTACGTTAATTAGTTAATTACGAGAACAGTCTCGTGATGAATATTATCTGAGGGTAATACAAGGGTGTTAATTGAGTGAGTAAAGTCAACGTTTAAGTTTATTTATGTATATTTATTCTGTGTATAACTTGAGAAAATTAATTATAAAAATTTAAATAGTTTAATTTCGATTCTAGATCAAATAATTTGTTCGAAAATAAAATTATTATATTATCACGAAACTTATTATTATAATATAGTTATATTTGTTATTTTTTTAATATATTATATAAATATTTATATTAAAAATATATAAATTATTATATCTAATATAAATTATCGAACTTGGAGCAGCGATGCCCACTTGATTTTAATTCAAACGACATTGAGCTGCCATAAACATTGAATTCGAGCTTGATTTAGGGTAATGGCATGGGACTGGTGCCTGATCAAACTCCAAAGCCGGATTTTACGGTTGTCGTCAATAAAATAAAAAAACAGTAGTAAGGTCAGAGACTCGTCCCCATTGAGTCGGTCTGCAGACTTGCGCAGCTACGCTTAAACA
Organism: Piper longum; assembly: GCA_032619315.1. Taxonomy (NCBI): domain Eukaryota; kingdom Viridiplantae; phylum Streptophyta; class Magnoliopsida; order Piperales; family Piperaceae; genus Piper; species Piper longum. The sequence continues at coordinate 15,451 of JAVDBV010010072.1, forward strand.
AGCAACAAGTTACAACAGCTCGATTCCCAAACCGAGTCTCCAATGGCAACCTCTTCATTCTTCTTCCTGGGTCTCTCTGTTCTTCCCACCAACAGCTGGACAATCAAGTTTGTGTGTTCCGTCTTCGGATTTCCAAAGTGTGCATTGTTCTCTTCTACTGCTGTACTAGCGCGTGCGTATGCGGCTTGCTAGCAGTTGAATGGTTTGTGAAATGAGTTGACATGGAGTTTAGTGTTTAGTATTAGTATAGGGGAGGGGCCACTAATCTCTGTTCTCGCTTCATGCAATATGGATTGAAAGGAAAAGCATATGCGTCCAAAGTAAAATGCCCGTCTTATCATCGCCTCCCCCTGCAGCCCCTTAATCTTTCTGTGGCCAAGCTCGACGGTTCGTCATTTGGTAACATCATCATCAGTAGTTAGTGTCCTCACTTGTGAAGAACGTCCCATTTCTTTTTTCCTTTTTTTTTTAATGCTTTTGTATGATTTTCGTTTAGAAGTTCAAGTGGCAAAAACCGCATCCGTGTCGGAGCTGAAGCTTGCTGTGGTGGAGGTAACACTGGGGGAGAGCAATGTTTGTTGGTGCGTATGAAGCCGTGAAGGACCTCTCTAACTGTCATATTACTACTTTGTCGATGACGTTCAACAGACAAGTTTAGAAGCAATTCCCATTTAAGCCTCAAAATAGTGAAGAATTTAAGGCCAATCTTTGCTTTGCTATGTAAATCTACATTCACTGTGTTTGTTATGCTGGTTTCTATGGTGCCATGCTCTGTTGTTCACAGTCGTTGCTATTAGCACATAACAGTTGTTTGGGGCTATTTATGTTTATTTCACGCAGGGAAGAAACATATAAATGACAAGGTCTCAATCCGAGCATTTGGAATCAAAGATGGTGATCAGGTGGATCCTTCTTTCTCTACTTTTGTCTATTATAATATACGCTTGTTCTATGGAAATTTATGATATATGCATTTAAATGTGTGTATTTATTTATAACGATCAATAATCTTGGTACTTGTAAGGTCATGTGCTTTTCTCATTTTTGGTCTTCATTATTGTTTTCATTTTTCAATTTGCATCGCACCTCCTATTTGTCCGGCATTAGTCAAGTGATTACAGACTAGGATCAGAAAGACTGGAAGGGGCAAATAAAATTGCTAAGAGGACGCTTGTCAGTAAGCTATAAATTGGTCTTGGATTTACTCTTCGAGTGGGCTACAAAGAATCTTCTTGTAAACTAACATACACGGACGGAGCTTGGAAACAGATTTGCCGAGAGTGCCGAGACTGCTAGATGCAAATATCTCGTACATATGTTTTGACACAGGTAAGCATTGATTTGAATGTGTCCCTAGCAGAGATATTGATGCAAGTAGTGTTTCGTTCACCTCCCTTGTATCTCTTAAATTTTTTTTTTTTTTGAACAAGTATCTCTTAAAGTTGGTGATAAAAAAAATAGTTGAAAAGATATTTTTACACTATGTTTCGCTTCAATATGTTGTCCATATGAACTAAAAATTGTTCATCATAGATCACAAGAATTGGTAGCTTTTTTCTTCTCGTCACAAGAAGTCATAGTCGTATTTCCTGCGATTGCAAAAAACAAATTCAATAAAGGGTTCCATCCTCATACATTCTTACCACCTGAAAACTCCATAATCATCTTCTTCAACTGCCAAAAGACGAGCATCCCATACACACACAGCAAATGTTGGGTACTCCTCCTTTTATCCCAAATTGACTTGACAGCCATAAGAGAATACTGGGTAAAAGAACATATAATTTTCAGCGCGACATGATCAACCGCGGTACTACGATAGACGAATATTCTTAATCACCATTGCAAACTTTACCGAGTTGAACTGTAGGATAAGACCTCTTAAAATTGATTGTTCAGCCCGGTAGTTGGTTCTGCGTCCCTCGACTGTGAGTGCACTTCTGCCAAGGGATTTACCACAAACCCCCCTGGATTTTTAAACCTGCCCCTGTTCAAGTTGTTTCCAAGAAAGGACGGTGCTCCAACAGATGTGGAAAATCTAGAGATGGAGTATCTGCCTACGACAATATTCCTTCTCCAGAATTTTGAACTAAGGAAGTCTGCACCGGGTAATCTACAACATGGAGCTGCACTATCTGCTCTATCAAAGTTACTCATTCTGGCAGCTGAGGCAGCCAAGTCATGAGAAATCTCATCCAGTGCTATCTCAAGGCCTCGGACCCTCGTTTCCAAAGAGCGCATTCCACTCTGCGAGCTCCCAATGAATTTCTAAGAGATGACAATAAACATTGAAACGATCAAAATATCATAAGAACACGCCCATATTCTAGGTATAACATTCGGGGACTGATAGATACTTACATGATAAAAAATCATAAGCATTGTAGAAAATATTGCATATAACAAACATGTATTTGTTGGTCATTGAATATCACTACTCTGGTTACAGAGATAGGTGCTCTTGCTGAAAAATAAAGAAGCATATAAGGTTTAGAATGAGTACCTGAAGCATATCTAACAAGCTTGCTTGTTGGTTCTCAATTTGGACCAACTGTTTCCTGATCAAAGACAAATCGCCACCATCTTTTTGAGCTGCGTAGGTTTCTTCTGTAGCATTGGCAACTGCAGCTGTAGATCCCGTGCTCTCCTTCTCCTGTAGAGGTACCACACGAGAGTGGGATTTCAAGCCACCAAATTTCAGCTTCTTCTTCTCATCACTATTGTTGTCAAACAGGATACGTTTAACTTCCAGCTTTGATTGCAAATTTCTTCCTTTTCCAGTTTGGATGTTGTCTTCCCGCATGAATTTAGATCCAGACTCCTGGGGAACGGCAATCTCAATTTTCCAGTCGGGAGCTGATTTCTTGCGGCTAGCCTTGTTGGGGTATAATAAAGGCGATGTTGATCTCTTGGCCACACTGGATTTTTTGTTCTGCTCCGATGCTGCAGACTCTAAACCAGCGGCACTGTTGGAATTTTTGCAAGTCCTTGGAAAAGGGCCATCGCTAACATTCTCTGGGAATTAGAGAAAGATACCCAACCATCAACAAGAAGTAAACCTACAATTTTATTTAAACGAAAGACAGTACAATGTTCAGAGCAGAAGGAGCTCTGCCACCGGCGTTTGTTGAATATGGCAACCCACAAAGTTCAAAATCGACAAATCAATTTGTAGAGAGCGGTAAAAAAATGTACACCTCTAGAAGAGGAATTGGATTGATCCGGATGTGAATCATCATTGCTTGGAACTCCTCCATGGACTTGATTCCACGCTTCGATCATCCGATTCATTGAATCCCTAGCAGCCTTCACCTGCATTTATCAAGATCGTAGCAGTAGAGCCCTACTAGTATGAGTACCATTGGGGTTCGATTCCAGAAAAGAAATGAAATGCAAAAAGAAGTCGTAAGATCCAAAATGTACCTTGTCAAATCTTCGTGCCTCAAATTGGAGCAAGCAAGCATCCTTGAAGTCCCCGACGAGGTCCCTCTCTGCGTCGGCCACCGAGAGTAGCGCCTCGGCGGCGGCCTTCCTGGCGGCCCAGTCGGCGCTGCCGAGAAGGTCCACCAGCGCCGGGATCAAGAGGGCGAGGAGGTTGGGGTTACGGGCACCGCCGGCGCGGACGATGCTGGCGACGGCGGAGAGGAGGGCGGACTTGGCCTTGAAAGCGTCGGAGCGGAGGAGCTTGAGGAAGCGGGGGAGCACGCGCTGGAGGTGGGCGGGGTCGACGGCGGGGGAGGCTTCGAGGGCGGCGGCGAGGCAGAGGGCGGCGCCGGTCTGGAGGTGGAGGTCCTGGTCGAGGAGGATGGCGTCGGCGAGGGGCTTGAGGAAGGAGGCGGAGAAGGGTGGGCGGGTGACGGAGGCGGCGGCGGCGGAGACGGCGTCGACGCAGGCGGAGCGGACGGAGGAGTCCGCGTCGCGGAGGCGGCGGAGGATGGAGAGCAGCATCTTGGGGAGGAAGGGGGTGAGGCGGTTGGCGTGGGTCCGGGCCAGGGTGGTGAGCAGCCGCACGCATTGCCGCCGGACGGGCGACTTGTGGGAGGCGTCGGTGTGGTAGATGCAGGACAGGAAGGCCGCGTAGCAGTCCGGCGACAGCGACACCGCCATCTTCTCCAACTCCGCCGACGCCATGGCGAAGGTGTCTCGGTCCGAAAGCTTGTTCAGACAGGTGATGGCCTTCTTCTTCAGATCAGCCGGCGACGAGGAGGAGGCGGCGGTGGCGGCCGACGACGGGTGGGACCGGTTCCCACCGGCGGGAGAGGGTTGCATCGGCATTGACGTTGCGGGTGGAATCACTTAATTAGATTTACGGCTGCAGCCGCGGGCGTGGGTAAGCTATATATAAATACTCACCCGCATCTCATTTCTCTCCATCTAATTTATTTTATTAAGTAAATACGGAGGTTGAAATACCATTAAAAATATGTTTTTTTTTCCCCTCCTCCTCCTTCCCAACCGGTTCCTGGTTCAGTCTCCTGCATACTTGCCCTGCTTCATTACTACTGAACATGAACAAGTAAAAATTACGCAGACTGCATCCCTCCATCAATCCGTCGAAAGAGTTTTACAAGCTTTTTTTTTGTAAGTAAACCTGCAAGCAAATATGAGAGCGCGTTGGTGAGGGGCGAGTGATGGTGCAAGGGCAACTGCTGCGGGAATTATTAAAAGGCTAGCACATTCTCTTATCTTGCTCCTATTAGTTAGTTAGTTAATTAATCAACTAACTAACTATTCATTTATTAATTAGTGGATGGATGTGGAGGGAGACGCAATAACATCATCCATCATACAGTCCTCTTCTGGTCCGAGGTGAAATGGCTTTCAGCTTAACCGGCCCGGCCCTATCACGATTCCCTGAATGAATAAAATAGCAGGGTACCATTTACCAAACCATTTTGAAGTTCAACATCTGAGCCTTGTCGGCAGATCTCCCCATTACTTAGTGCATTCCCTCAAGTCTCAACAATTAAGATTTACATGAACGTATGCCCGGTAAAGTAAGTGTCCGCTGAATTCAAAAATCAATCAATACATACTCTTCCTCTTGATATGCATATACACGGTAATCAGTGTATACCCTTCCTCTCCCTCTTTCTCGCTGCTCGCATAAATTACATGGGGGATGAGAAGGAGAAGAGCGGGCGGGGGGCATAAATGTGGAGAAAGGGGGCCATCGACTCCGACTTAATTGCACCTCCATGTGATGATGAATGGGGGAAGGTGAGGTAGCAGGCCCGCCCGCGCGGTGGCTGTCTTTCACGTGACTGTAGCAGCCCTTGATTAGTTGCGCTCCTCTTTTACCATTCATTCGTGGACATTCTACAAATAATAATTGCATGCATCTGTCTAAGCGGGGGAAATAAATCAAAAGACAATTCCTACTTCCAGATACACAAGTTTTCAACTCTATTTCACCTTTACTAATTTCATCCTCTTCCTCTTGTGGAATTAAATCAATTCCCCACCAAAAATTGTTAACAAGGCCAGGAGATAGAATGTGTGAAGAGCAAGTACTATGGCAATTGTTGACAAGCTCGCGGAAGAATCGAACGCTAATTCTGGTAATGCCAAAGGTGATCATTTCCATTTTATGCGCGCCCTGCCGGTTGACTGCGAGCAGGCCTCACCCACATGGGGGGAGGGAGAGGTTGGGACAATACCCTTTGCCCCCACTCCATCAAATGTCTCTTCTACCTAATACCCAGTGCCTAATTCTAATGTACATAGCCTACATTTTGGATCCATCCCCATGTGGAGCTCATTTGTTCGGATCAGATGAATGCAGCAGGTGCCGTTATACGACATTCTTCTTTTGACATGGCCCCCCTTTGGCGACCTGGACTCGAATCTTGCTTGGCTGCAACGCCAATCCTTTTCTTGCTTTCTAATTTTTGCCATCTCTTTGCGCCTCCTCTCTATAGTCTATTCCATGCTAATCACGATCCATGCTTCTTCCCCCCATATTTTTTTCCCTTAAACAAACTAGTTACTACATCACAAGTACTCTTACTCGATTTCCCCTCATCATTTTCAGGTGTACCGTACTGTGAGACAAACCAGTGTGATCACCTGCACCCTTACATGGTCCATCCCCCCACCAGCTGGTTCGTCCTTTGTTATACATCTGAGCAATACCAGCTGGTTCGTCCTTTGTTATACATCTGAGCAATCTTATAGCAGCCACTGCAAACTAAATATACAGCTTAGCTGCAGAGCGGGCCCATTCAGAGGCCAGTATACTGCTGTTTACTGAACACCAAAAAACACCATGTACATATTGTTGTTCATTACAAGAAAATCGATTTTCAGTAATTACTTCGCATGTTAATGTCATATTGGACAACAAGATTACCAGAAAACGTACGTTATATGCATGCATTGACGCACATATCTACATAGAATAAGATGGTTTTTACATGCACCGCATAGTTAATTTGAGTTTTAAGATAGCTCTTGCTTTCTAACCAAGCGACTTACGATTGCACTCAAAACCAGCAATCGCGCGAGGTGTAGATTATTAAACGCAAGTGTTTGATTGACAATGGAAATTGAGGGGCAACCATTCAAAAATTAAGATTAAGGATCATTCCTTTCAAAGTCGGGGGGAAAGATTGGAGCGGCCCTCCATGTTGAGGAACCACCGGCAATGCCGTTTTCACCGACATCTTTAAATGGTTTTCAATATGCTAAAGTCCACAGAAGATAAAACCCGTCAATCCAATATGATATCACGCCATCCTTCACTAATAATTAATGTATTGGTCAGGGCAATGAAATAATCAGCGTTAATTAAGTACGGCTCAGTAGTAATTCCACACTTACGTTACGGATATGTGAAATGCTTTTCCACTTTTATCCAATCCCGATTTGATCCATTGTGAAATGACATAACAATGTTAATGACGCAGCACAAGTCATTGGTATTAATTAGAGGGATCACGTAGTTAATTACTTTAAGGGTATATTTGATTCTCTCGAAATTGCATAACAAAATTTTAAATATGGAACTCATAAATTTTATTGCTTTTGGATGTTTTGAAATTCAATTAATTTTTTTAAAAAATTTAGCCAAAATAAATCCATGTAAAATTTTTACAAAAAAATATTTTCTTATAAAAATTAAAAAAATTGGAATTTTTTTTGGATGCACGTGGAAATTAATATTTTATTTTTATCTTATTTTTTTATTTTTTAAAGGAAAATTTTTAAAATTTAATATGTCATTTCATGTCATTCTATTTTTATTTTATGTGATTTTTTTTCATTTACACTATTTTCATGCCAACCAAACATGACTCCGGAAGAAAAAAATCTCCATCAAGTAGAACAAAGATCCGAATAGATGTGTAACACCTCAAATCCGGTTCACCCTCGTGAACTAAACTGGCATGTTACAGGCCCCGGTTAGGTCGGCTAACCCGAACCTAACTCGCACGGATCCAATCTTGGCGTCTTAAGATGAAGATATGATTCGTCATACATGAATGAATACATAAAACCCTAACAAGATACTACATGAATGATCAACAATTTAAATCACACAACAATATAATGACGATAAAATTTTTAAAAATTCTAAAATACAACGGACAGAGTTTCCCCTAAAAATGTAATTAGGGGCCACCCTGTCAATATACATATGCAAATATCTATATAACCATATAGCAAACAACTTCATTCATACAAATCTAACATGTTGTAAACTCTTTCTGAATCTTGGGTCTTAGCCCGCCTGTGCCCTCTGTTCATTTTCCACATTATGGCATCATGCCTAAGCAATTTATCACATCATCATATTTTTCATCTCCTCACATTATGCTAATACAATAAAATCATAAACAAAATATTAAACAATCGTTCATCAAACATATGTGTGTGCAAAAGACCTCATTGCTCCGTCCAGCTGGCGCATCCATCTCGTACTCGTCACCTACATATAGTACAAAAACGTCAGTAACGAACGTTACTTGTCCAAATATAACTAATAACAAACTTGCTATGCGTAAAACCCGTGATTCAAGTCACGGTTTTATAGTCGTTAGCCGATCGGTTCAGCCGTCGGTTCGAGTTGAGTATATTTCGGAACATGTGTACCGAGCCGATGCCGGTCGTGTGTATGAGGTATGAGGGGTAATGTGTACCCGAGAATGTGATGATAATGAGATGAATGAGCAGAGAAT
>JAVDBV010010082.1:0-10047 GCA_032619315.1 Piper longum
GGGGAGGGTGTGGGAGGGCGGGGGAGGGCAAGGGAGGGCGGTAGCGAGAGCGGGGGAGGGCGGGGAGAGGGCGGCGGAGGTCAGCGGCAGGTGGGGGCAGTAGGAACGGCGGCGGCGGCGGCGGTGGAGCGGCGGCTAGGGTTAGGGTATGGATAATTTCAGACTGTCCGCGGACATTGTCTGGGCTTGACAGACAAATCGGACATTAATTCGTTCGAACAAATTTTGTCCGACCTAATTTCGGACGGAGATAGATAATAACTTGTCCGACGTCCGTCCGTCCGACGCCCACCCCTATAAATCACTAGTGCACGATCTAGTGACATTTTTATGGGGATTCTCTTTATGGCTATAGGATTACTATTCAATATCATTGCAGTACCTTTTCAGGCCGTTGTAGGACAGACAACCACCCGTAGGTGGTTGGGTAGGGTGGGTGGTAGTACTTTGATTGCGGCCAATCTTCGTAACCATGCTCGGACTGGGCATAGAGCGGGTGAAACTCATCACTACCTCGTAAGGGTGTTGAGACCATAGCATGTTACACGAAAGCGCTGCTTTCTTCAAAGTGTTGTCACACAGAAACCCGCCTAGAAGAGCCACTCGCTTTGTAGTGTTATCACGCAAGATATGCATGCCGCCCACCTGCTAGTCGGGCGAATCAAAGTGACTTTTAAAAAAGAAAAAAAATCTTTTTCATCCCCATCTGCACATTCTTTCCCTCGTGGAAAAGAACTCATTATGTGGAATAGCTACCTAACATACCAGCCAAGATCGCAAAAGTTGATGATTCCAACTACTGCAGGTATTAGAGGTCGTGGGACATACACTAAGACAATCTTTAGTCTTTAAATTAAAGATATGATCCTAGGACTGTAGACAAAGGAGTTAATACTAGGAGAGTAAGAAAAGAAAGTAACTATAAACATAGTGTCTATAAGCTTTGGAGCAATGCAACTAGTCTCTATACCCGTCTCTTTCTCATGGAGCTGCATATTGGAGTTTTGCCGCAACATCATCTTGTTGGGGACAGTGAGGTTTCGAATCACCGAGAGGAGATTTTCATTTGGGGAAGAAAAAAGAGGGGCAGGACACTTCATTCTTCATTTGAAACTAATGAATGTCGTGTTGGGGCTTTCTTGCTGACAATAGGTTGTGTCGTATTTAAGGATAGAGTACACTATCCCACCAATGCCGCGGAGAATCCAGTTTGGCCAGACTCTAATTGCTTTCTCTAGTTTATCAACAAATTATTTAGAGAAGTAAAAATCAAGGGTTTCAAATCATTTGCATTGACTTGCTTAAAGAATTTTTTACACATGCGAAGGATTTTTTCACATCAAAAGCCTGAAGGCTACTATTCCAATAGGCCAGAGGGCAGAACAAGAGGAGGGCCAACAATTATACCATTGCGATAAAAAATAATAAAAAATTAAAACTTTATAATTTTTGGACCGTGTGTGAGTTTCCTTGTTGGGCATGTCAAATTAGTAAATTAACTAAAATTAAGACTATGAGAGGATAACCCGTAATTGGTTGAAAAAATTAGTTTTTGTGGTAAATATTAAGATAAATGATAATTAGTTTAATTATCATAATTAATTGAACATTATTAGTTGATTTTAATTAATAAAATAATTCATAATTAATGGGTTGGGTGTGAGTTGGACATGATATCTCAAGGGGCTTTGTTGGAGTTCACTGGATCTTTAAAATACATCAACTTTCAAGTTCTTATAACGATTCGCCGTTCTTAGTCATGAGCCAAGTATTACAATATAAAATTAACTGTCTCGTAAATTAATTTTTTATTAATTTATCAACATCGTAAATAAACCTACAATATAAAATTCTGTTAAAAAAATTTCAATTAAATTCATATGCAAAGAATTGGTTAAAATTCAAATTCTAAGTCATGTCATGAAATAAATATAAGATAACCTATGCTCGGAATCAAGTAAGACCTATGAAACGAATAGAAATCTCACTGTCATGCAAACAGAAAAATACAATAACAACTAAAGTAAGAAAAAACAATAGTCCTCCAATTGTCCCAATTCTAACCTATCTATCCATGCTCACACCTGTGGAGACAATTGTAAAAAATAAGTCAATATATTCCATAATATCATTAATCGAGTCTTTTAGTGATTATGAAGTTATGATGAACTCCAATTATGTTGGATTGGGTGGCTATTCCATCTAGCTATAATCTCATATATGCGCACATACGTTACATGACCCACGACTTGTAGTTACCGATATTTGTCATTGACTCACCCTCTCGATATCACAAGTGCGTAATGAGTCGTCTTACATCATTGCGTCATTGCGCCCTATCACCGCTTTCAGCATAAGGGCAAGTATTTCATCTTTCAAAAAATTTTAAGGGTGAGGCGCCATGTCGAAATGAGTCAATTCCTTGAACCTGGTTGCGCTCGACGCATGGTGATTGAATCTGGGCCAGAGCTGCTAAAAAATAATGTATAATATTTCAATTAATTATACGGGCTTAGAAATTTAGACGAAGGTACCATAATTGCAATTTGAATCCTAATTTGGGAGTCACAAATAGTTTATACTTTTACACTTATAATTCCTTAATCTAGTGATGAAATGATATGATATGTGACACTTAACTAGTTACATAAAAATAATAATACAGTATATTCCACAACAATTAGTTAATCATTTGGTTAATTACTTATAAGTGAACATAATTTAATATTTAATTAATTGACACTAACTAAATTTATATTGTCACACCAAATCATTAATCATTATCAAGAAAATCAAAACATACCAACAACAACTTGGACTCGTAAGGATGCCAATTTTTATCAACCTATAAATTAATAATTAATCATATATAATAGCGAACAAAATATTAAAATGGGTAAACCAATGATAATTCCTCAATTGATTAAAATATACTAATAGGTAAGTTATCTATATTCTAACTCTTGAATTAATAATCTAGTTTATGTCTCGTTAACCATATACAATAGTTAGAATTGTAAGTCACATGATAGCTTTTAAATTCGACCAAAAATAAATATAATAATATCTATTAATCTACCATAAGTATTCATCAATAATTTCTACAATTACTAAAATTAATTTATCATTCTCATAGTAAAGTATAATTATAAGTTGATAAATTAACGACGATACAAAACTAATGCGTTATTTATTAAATAACATTTTAAAAGTTTGATACCTATATAATGGAACAACTACTATCACAACAATTAATTTAAATTGTCTGAGACATTATATTTAATTAGTTATTATATTATTCCCAAATAAACCTCTCGTCTTATAGCATTAATATTGATCTACATAGTTTAAAATCAAAAAGAGAAATATTAACTGGTTAATTAATAGCAAACCTAGATCACTTACATCTAAAAGATCTAACAAGTGGTATAATGTCATTACTAACTTACTTAAATGAGCATGCACCTAATATTTTTTTTATATGTAGTGAAATTAACCTATTGGCCGAGGCACAAAGAAAAACACAAACCAAACCATACATACTATTTTGTTGTTTAATTTTTAATTCTTATCATACATGAAGATGTAAAGGTCAATAAGCCAAAATGATGGCAGGTAATAATTAATTGCATTATAATTAGATATTAAGAATTTATCAAATATAAGTGTAATAAATAAAATGGGATTACTGTAGTCAATATTTAATATAATACCAATTTTAATTTACATACAATACGAATTATCTAATAATACTTATCATAAGTATAACAATAATAATATTAATGTTAATTATTAAAAATAGAGAAATTAGTCATATTACTAATAAACACTAAGAACAATGATTTATTTAATTCACAAAAAAATAAGGAGTAGAAAAATAAAATGAGACAAAACGTCAAAAGGAAAAATAGGTATAGCTTCCCACCCAAAAATTCATTCAACGATGTGCAAGAAAAAGAAGTCATGCACATTGAGCAAGAAGAACTCAAATAGATCTTCACAATCAAAAGAGATAAAAAAACAAAGACATGCATGCATGAAGAGTGGAGAAAAAAAAACAAGGAGAGGGAAAAGAAGGTAGAAGAACAGAGGAGGCTGATGCAATAAAGAAGGGGGAGGAGAAGGAGAAGAAGATGCTACCGCGATGAAAAATGTGAAGACTCACCCAAAAGGATTTTAACATGCGTAGTACATAACTTCCTTAAAATCTCTTTAAAATCTCTCTCATATCCTCTAACGTCCAATAATTCTTATCTATTCATAAAACCTAGTTTACCTAATAACAACAAAAATTCTACTACTTGATAACCAAAATGACTAGCCATACTAATTAGGCTTTAACTACCAATATCACCCACTTAGTTGATCCAAAAGTATTAATAATTAATTAATTTATTATTTATTTATTTTATTATTTTTATTTATTATTATTTTTATTTTTTTCTAATAAGAATTAACTAAACAAGATTTGGAAGACAATAATTTAATTAAATGATATTTATGACTCATTCCAAGATTAACAAAGTGTTAAATAAAATAATTTAGTTATTTTTAGGATTTTACATGACGGAAAGCTCGGATTGAGACCGTAAAAAATTGAAACTGACTTGAGGCTTAAGAAAGGTAAATAGGCAACGAAACCCTAAACTCGATCGGATGAAAATTTAAGGCTCAAATCAAGTTGGGCATATAAGGGCAATCTGGCAGTTTGAAATCCCTATGATGTGTAAAAGAGATACACTGAAAAAGCCTAAACATATACTAAACACTACAACAGCCTAGATCTAGCCCTAAAATATTTGCCTAACACATGCAAAAACTCGTATACCTCAAATACACGTTGATAACTTATGCTCTATTGCTACATAACTAAAGCTATCATTTGTATATCAAGCTTATTCGACCTCCATAACATACTCATATGGCCATCTGGCCAAACTCATGATCTGAAAGTTGGTCTGACTCGAACCAACTCGAAACTAGTTTGAACCGGGCAAAGCAACAAGTGGGTAAAACCCTAACCCAAAATTGAGGTTTTATACTAACGGACCTGAGAAGAGCTCTTTGTCCTACTGCGACAAGCTCGACTCCACACAGCCTTGCAAATGTAGATCTCAATGTATGTATGATGTGTGTGTCTAATGATATGCAACATTCCTAAATGCGACAAATGAAATGACATGTAGGACAATAATTAAACACTCCACACACCTATCACAATCACATGCTAAACGTGCCAAAAAATACATGTTATTCATATTAATCAAATAAGAATGTTAAACGTAGATTTCTGTATTTTATGAAATACGTTTCGGGATTCAACTGGCGTACTAAAATTCTAACTTGAGAAATCAAGATACCCAGAGAACCAGGGCAATTTATCGGAGATAACATGTCACTCTAATCGCAAATGAGATCTTAGTCAAATTATGGAAATCAATTGCAATTGATAGTTAACTTAAGTAAACTATATATCTTTAATTTGTTTAACCACTTTTAAAGATATGACTTAGTATATTATGTTTTATTTTTAGGTCGAGTCGTTACAAATGATATTAGAACCTCCTTGTTATATATTAGATGGTGGGTTGGATTATGTACATTGGTTAGGTTGCTGATCACGTGTCAAAAAAAAGTAGTGGGTTGGGGTTAGTAACGGGCAAAGTATAAGAATTTTAAGGATGATTTTTTTTAAGATGGATAGACTATGAGATCTCTCAACTAAATCTCACATTTAATTATTGTTGACAAGTGAGAATGAGTTGTGGATCTTTAAATTGGTTAACTAATTTTGAAAAGATGACTTAGATCATTATATTACACTTTAGGTAAGATAAAATATTGTGTATAGCCAGGTGGACCACACTAGGCCCTCGGGATGGGGTCTTTTTGTTATGGTTGTCTCATTTTGCTAGAAATTATTTTGTCAATGATCTATCGTGGTGTAAGAGGTTGTAAGTTCCTGATTCAGCTATATCTTCCTCAAATTTTAGATGTGTGTGCTTTTGATACTTGGTGTGACTTACTCTGCTAGGATCCGTCTTGGTGCCTCGTTGCAACTTGGGCCTATTACAATTCTCGGTTTCTTTGGGATATCTTTCTTTTTGTATTATATATCAATACATGTTGTTTTCAGTATGTTAAATGTTTTTAGAATGTATGTTACAGTTCTACTGAAGAAGTTGGGATGTTTATTCCCCAAGTAGGTTGCCTTTTTACAGTTCTTACTTTTTTCGTTTTATATCAGGAAAAATTCAATTTTTTGGACAGTAGGTGGCAGTTTCATTCAATGTTACTCTTGTGGACCATAGGTAAATTTTTCTCAATCGCTCCTGGATGATGTATATGTTTGAAGTTATTTTCTTATCATGTAAATGTGTTTAGTTGGATTGCTATTCTTCGTTTAAACGAAGTTTATCTGTTTTGTTTGCAGAGTAGATGAACGTTTAGAACTATCCTCTGTTATTGGTAAGCATGTGCAACATGGACCATTTAACAGTCGACTTGGACCATTTAGCGAGGAGAAGCTTAATCATCTTAAATATTTCATGAAGGTATTACTTGATTGCAGAAATAGGCCAACGTTACTTTCAATCTTCTGATGATTTTATGTCTTGGAACCAGGTCCCTAATACTGTTTACCGAGAGATAGATATAAGTGCATCGATTTGCCACGAACTTAATGGTATTGTCATTGAAGAATACCCTACCATCCATGTCCATCTTCCCTCAGAGAGGTATGACTTCGAGGTAGAGTCAGTTACAGAAAGGCCAGAACCAGTGGAGCATTTTGAGAAGTTGCCAAGCCCAAAAGGTGTCCCTTTTAGGGAGGAAGAAATAGAAGATGATCAAGATATTTCGTTTGATACTGAAGTTCTTGATCTGATGAATGACATAAATCCAGGGCATCTAGACAGTATTCAGATACCAGAAAAGGATCATGAAAAACAGGCAAAGCCCGCGGCCAAGGTGGGTCATGAAACATCTGTTTTGCTAGTCAATGATGGGCACTTAAACTCCAACCTGAAGGGATTTGGAGTTGATGACACAACTTTCGAGTTTCAGCAAGAATTGAGAGAATCATATTCAGGCCTTTTTGGGGAAATGAATCCTGATGATTTCTTATGTATGGATGATTATTTTAGTCCGGTGGACTTGGAAGAAGGAGAAATTCTTGAGTAGAAAAAACATAAGCACGAGCTTGTTACGTAATTTGCAGTTTCCCTAGTGGGAATGATGTAAAAGTTTTCACAAAAATTGGTCTAATATGGACCTTGAGAAAAAGCTTGTTTTTTAGGAGAAGAAAGAGATTAGAGAATGAAAAGAGGAAGATAGATTTGGCGGTTGTGTTTGGGTGTAATCATTGTATCGTTTTTCTTGTAAGTCATGAGCTTGCCTTGGAGGCTATTTTTTCGTATTTGGCGTGATGCATTATGATTGACAGTGTATATACTTAATATGAATCCATAGAAACATGCGGAGCTGGTCTTTGTTGCTAATAATTGTGTATTCGCATTTGTGCAGGAGACTTGAAGGGGTGCTTTGAATCCTTGGCGTAAGTTTCTCTTCCTTCCGGCTCTTGCTTGGGATAATATTAGCTGTTCATTTATGCCAGTTGATTTATTATCTTCTTTTCCCAATGTCATGACATCTTGTATTTTGCTTCATAAATATGCCTCGAAGTTGGACGAGCCATGGAGGTGCGAACTAAGAAGGATCATATCATTCAATGGGTTGCCAATGCCTGGGTGCATTCCTTCCCCATTTAATGTCTCTCATTGCTCCTAAACTGAAATCAATAGGAAAATACCCATACTGATTTAGCGTCATAGACTCATAATTCTCTCTTTCTCTAAAAAAATGTCATGATTCTTAAGGGAAGGTCCAATCCAACAGTAGCATATGTTATAGAGGGGGTCAGAGACCTGAGGTAAGGGGATTTTAACTCTCTAGCGCCGACGTGAGAAGGTTGAGCTCGTGTCAAAAGCCTTTCATTCATTGAGCTCTGTGCCTTATAATGTGAGAGAAAAGCTTCACATGTACGTCGCAAAAAGGAATCGGAGACTGATTCAAGGAAGGTATAAGAGGAATGCCCACGACGATGTCATAGCGCTCATCACGTATTCCTTTCCCATATTCTCTGCTCTCATCTCCAATAAGATCACTTAAGCTCTGTTTATGGCTGCGATGCCTTTCAACTCAGCAAATCCTGTTTGCAATCTTGCTTTGCTCCAGTCACGTCTGCTTCACTATTCATCTCGGAGGCAGTATGTCTTGTGAAGGTGGAAATAATGCTATCCTGATTACATGTCTGTTTATGATCATCTTGCTGTCATCAGGTATGAAACGGATGAACTGTAGGTATCTCATTTTGAATCTTGTTATGTAAATGCTATCTTTTTGAAGGCATTTCGGAGTTCCATGGTGACTAAGCATGATCATTTGATTAGTTTCGCTTATGTTTCAATGTTGGCATTAATTAATAGTCTAATAATTGTAATGTTTATTCATTCATCAGGCATTAAATTGGTGGAGTCAGCTCGGGTTTTCACCATAATCAACGATTGCAAAGATATTGTCTGGCCGGGCATCACTCCCGGTGACAACTTCGACGGTGGTGGCTTTGCCCTCAAGCCGGGCCAGTCGGTCGTGTTTACTGCACCTGTCGGGTGGACCGGCCGGATATGGGGCCGGACCGGGTGCAATTTTGACCAAACCGGGTCAGGAACATGCGAGACCGGGGCCTGCGGCACAGCCCTCAAGTGTGGCGCCTCCGGCAAGACACCGGCCACCCTCGCCGAGTTCACACTGGCTTCACAACAGGACTTCTACGACGTCAGCCTCGTAGACGGCTTCAACCTGCCCATTGTTGTTACTCCAGTCCACGGCAGCGGCAACTGCACTGTAGCGGGCTGCGACGGTGACCTCCGAATGAGCTGCCCGCCGGAGCTGGCGTTGAAGGCAGGCGGCCGGACAGTGGGTTGCCGGAGCGCATGCGACGTATTTGACTCGGACCAGTACTGTTGCCGAGGGGTTTATGGGAACCCGGTCCGATGCAGGGCGACTGGCTACTCGACCCAATTCAAGCAGGCATGCCCCGCGGCGTACAGTTACGCATACGACGACCCGACCAGCCTGTTCACTTGCTCCTCCACTGACTATATCGTCACCTTCTGCTCTAACAGGTATATGTGTGTGTACCCCAGGTGGATCCCTGATTGGTTCACTAATTCCATATTATTTTGTTTGTTTATATATTCCCTTTTAGTTAGTTATCAATCATAATTGATGAAATAATTATTTGGATGCAGGAAGCAGCCCGTTTGTACGTATCATAACAATAAGTTGGTTTGTAGCGGTTCTAGTAGTTTGGGCTGGGGCTGTTTTCCAGGCAAGATCTGGGCTTTTGTCTCAACTTTTATACCATTGCTTTTGTGGGGGGGTGTTGTGTAGAAAGATAGCAGTAATTTTTTTTTAAAAGCGCTCGTATATGATTGATTTAATTTAATTCGACAAACATTGATTGACGTGAGTTTCGTTCTTTTATTTCACATATATGCCAGCTCAAAGCGGAGCGAGTGTCGTTATTAGTTTGTATATTACTTATCAATTATATGAGGAGTGAGTGTCGTGTTTGTGATCGATGCGTATAAATGTAGAGGTTGTGATGAATATTTATTGATCCACGTAGTTCACTATTTATGTTTTCAATTATTAATATATTATACTTAGTTTTGTATGAAATATTCCATTTTTTATTCTAATACAACTATATTATATCTATTTTATAATAGACCAAATCAATTATATTAATGCCTATTAATTAACAATCTGGCATAGTCACTTAAACGATTCTTCAAAATATCATGGCAAACAATGTTCAAAAAAGAAAAAAAAATCAGGACTATCTATCTCAATCTTTGGGATAGTTGCACGAGTCTTTAAAATCACAATAGCCTTGGCCAACATAATTCTTTATTTCCCAATTTTTTTTTTAATATATATATATATATATATATATATATATATATATATATATATATATAT
>JAVDBV010010095.1:0-10215 GCA_032619315.1 Piper longum
CAAAGCTCCTATCTTTCCCCCCCTAGCCACAACCCCCCCTTTCTCCTCACAGCCACCACGACCATCCACAAGAGATCCATGTTACGTTGGAAGCAAACAATCAACATAAACTAAGGCAACATGGAGGTGAGTTCTCCTTAGATGAGCTAAATGAAGACTTTCTCAAAGGGGTAATTTCATGGCTGCCACCCTCAAACTTCTTTCACCCGTGTTCGGTGTGCAAAGAGATATAGCTCTATCAACCGTGCGGGACACTATAGTGTTACTGTATGTATCCCGCATTCACACCTCCGAAAAATGATGAGAGATGTTAACCGCTTTCATATGCATATGTCCCAATTCATTAAAAAACAGATAAATGTGAACACTGTAGTTTCACCGTGTGTGTCCCACCTTCATAACTCAAGATAACCCCCAAACGTGTAGACCAATTCATGTGTAAGTCTCACTTCATTCAAAATTAAAAAAACCAACTCTTAACTTAAAAACTGCCAAGTGTGGCACACTTGTGCATCCCCACCATCACAGCTCTAGATGACCACCATGTGTCACCTGCTTTCATATACGTACGTCCCACTTCTTTCAAAAGAGGCTAAGTGTGGGAAACTATAGTGTCATCGTATGTATCCCGCATTCATAACCCCGGACAACTCCAAGATATATCGACCGCTTCCATATTAGTGTCCCAATTCATTAAAAAATAGCTGAGTGCAGGACAACATAGTGCTATCGTGTGTGTCCCACCGTCACTAATCTAGACAACCCCCGGACATGTCGATCGCTTCCATATACGTACATCCCACTTTATTCAAAATTCAAAAACTCAACTCCAAATCAAAAACGTTTTAAGTCTAGGATACTGCAGTGTCACCACGTACGTCTCGCCTTTACAGCTCCAAAAGACCCACATACATATCAACCACTTTCATATGTGTACATCTCACTTCATTCAAATACGGCTAAGTGTGGGATACTATAGTGACACCGTGTGCATCCCGCCATTACAGCTCTAGACAACCCCAAAACGTGTCAACCGCTTTCATACGCATATGTCCCACTTCTTTAAAAATTCAAAAAATCAACTCCAACTTAATAAAGGCCAAGTGTGGAACACTGTAATGTAACCTTCTGCATCCCACCTTAACAACTTCAGACATTCCACACTTCATCAAACTAGACAACCCTCAGACGTGTCAACTGCTACCTTATACTTAGAAAATTTTAAAATTTTGTGTATCGGTCCACCCTTCGTCAATCCGGATGACCACTGTTATTTTGAAAAGTGGGACATACACATATGGTAGCAGTTGACATGTTGTGGACGCACACCATGACATTATACGTGTTATTTTAAACGTTGAACGAAGAGGGACGTGCGCATATTAAAATGGTCGAAACGTCTCCGAGTCGTACGGAGCTGTGAAGGCAACACAAACACGCTGACACTATAATATCCCATCCTTAGTAGTGAACAACTATGGCTTTAAAAAGTCATAGTA
This sequence comes from Piper longum, assembly GCA_032619315.1. Classification (NCBI taxonomy): domain Eukaryota; kingdom Viridiplantae; phylum Streptophyta; class Magnoliopsida; order Piperales; family Piperaceae; genus Piper; species Piper longum. The sequence continues at coordinate 1,500 of JAVDBV010010095.1, forward strand.
CGTAATTTACATGTTAATAATTTTGACACAAAATAGTATATATGAACATAATTTAATTAACATATGATTGAAATGTAAAGAGTAATTATGTACATATTGAAATTCATATTATAATATGAAGTGGGACAATCCCTAAACGTGTCGACCGCTTCCATATGAGTAGTTTCACTTTATATTATAATATGAATTTTAATATATACACAGTTTACTCTCTACATTTCACTCATATGTTAATTAAATCATATTCATACGTATTTTTTCGTATAAAATTGTTAACATATTAACTATTATGACTTTTTGAGAGAGTTCGCGAGTATAGTCTCACGGTATGTGTCCATGCTTCATCATACCGAATGACTATCAGATGTGTAGACTGCTACTACATGTGTACGTCCCACTTCGTTCAGATTTCAAAATAGCATGTCAAACAAAAAAAATTCCGCATGCTGTAGAGTGTAATGTAACGATATACATCCACTTTGTCAATCCGAATAACATTCAGACGTGCCAACCGCCACTATATGTATACGTCCCACTTCATTCAGATTTCAAAATAACATGTCAAACAAAAAAAATTTCTTTGTGTCGGTGAGTGTAGTGTCATAATGGTCGTGCACACTGTCATTCCAGACGACCCCCAAACGTGTCGACCGTTTTCATATGAATACATCCCACTTTATTCAAAATTCAAAATACCATCTAAAACTAAAACATTCATACAATGTGTGTCTTGGCTTCCTTATGCTCAGCCTGCCTCCCTTGTCCCCCTGTGTGGTCTGTCGGACAAAGGTCGCACCTTCTTCATGTGTATGGTTTGTTTAAAAAAAATTAAACTCCGGATCAAACCGAGTCCTCCATGAAGCCCAATACCTCCAAACCAAACTAAGCCCAGGGGCAAATAAGGCTAAAAAGGCGCCAAGGTCTCTGATCTGAAATTGATTTGGGCTTTGTCTCCGATGTGGCAAATGGGCCACTTCAGGTCCCAGATATGTACAAAGCTCATGTCGGGTCAATTTTTCAAATATGCCTAAGATTATACCTAAGGCTAAATATTTTGAGTCTCCGATGAGTATAGCTAGCCGCCAACCTCTTCCTTCTCCCAGTTTTCAGCCCACAAAACCAACTTGCTCCACCAATGGCTGCTAGCACTAAGTCTGCCCCAACACGACCAGCAAAACAGTCAACAGAAGCAGCCACCGTCTAGTCATCCTGATCAAGTTTCCACAAGCAATGCTGACGATAACTGGAAAAAGCCGGGGCACTTATTTGCCAATTGCCCACTGAAGCCTCAACTCCTTACTAATGCTGAAGATGAGTTTTTTAAGAGGAATTGATATATGATTCGCAGCCAATTGATGAGAGATTTGTTGAGGATGAGCATGAAGCTTTTGAGGGTTTTGAACCTAATTATTGTTTTATTACTCATCCTTTGTTCCTTACACCTAAGAGTACCAAGGAAGATTGGTAAAGACAAAATATTTTCAGTACTACATGTCACATTCATGGTCAACCTGCTAAGTTGATCATTGGTCCTGCTACCTGTGAGAATATAGTAGCTCAAAAGGTTGTTAAGTCCTTGAAATTGAAGACAGAGTTGCATCCTCATCCTTATAAATTAGCTTGGTTAGCTATTATCATGTCGGTGAAAGTAGTTAAAAGATTTCTTCCCACCTTTGTTATGGGCAGCTTTAAAGATGAGGTTTTGTGTGATGTTGGGTAGACCGTGGCAATTTGATCAACATGTGAGATGGGATGATCATACAAATGTCTATTTATTGGTCCACAACAATAAGACAATTGAATTCTTACCTTAGAAGACATTGTTCCCGAGGAATACAGCTTTTATTTGCCTTCCTTTGGATCAGTTTCAAGCTGGAGTGGATGAAGAGGGTATTTGTTTAGCTCCAGTGGCATATGGCCATGTTGAGTCGCATGCTCCTTCCTCCTTGCCACCCACCTGTGCTAAGGTACTTAAGGACTTTTCTAATGTTTTGGTGGATGATTTCCCTCCGGGCCTTCCTCCTATGCGTACTATCCAACATCAAATTGATCTCTTTCCAGATGCTTCCATTCCTAACTAGTTGAAGAGCTCTTAGAAAAGGGTTATGTTCAAGAAAGTACAAGTTCATGCATTGTACCAGCCTTGCTTGTCCCTAAAAAGGATGGTTATTGGTGAATGTGCATGGATAGTCGAGCTGTTAAGTAGATTACAGTTTGTTACAGCTTTCCTATGCCCCCATTTGGATGATATGTTGGACAATTCAAGTGATTCTACGGTGTTTTTAAAGGTGGATCTTAAGAATGGGTATCACCAAATTCGTATTACAACTGGAGATGAGTGGAAAACAACATTCAAGAAACGAGAAGGTTTGTTTGAATGGCTGGTTATGCCTTTTAGCTTGTCAAATGTGCCTAGTACTTTTATGAGAGCCATGAATGAGACTTTGAGGCCTTTTATTGGCAAGTGTGTTGTTGTCTACTTTGATGACATACTTGTTTATAGTAGTGATATGGATTCTCATCCACACCACTTGCAAGATGTGTTTACCACATTGAGAATGGATAAGTTGCATGCAAATCCTAGCAAGTGCTTCTTCTTTGTTTTGAGGTTATCTTCTTAGGATATGAGGTTTCAGCTGACAGACTTCAGCCTGTGAGAATAAGATTAAAGCTATTCAAGAATGGGAGACCACTTCGATGATGCAAATCTGTGCCTTCCATATTTTGGCTAGTTTCTATAGGTGTTTTATTAGAAATTTCAGCATTATTACGGTGCCTATTACGGATTTGATGAGGAATAAGGATTTTGTGTGGACTACTAAAACTGAAGATGCTTTTCCGCACCTTCATGTCTTGCCTTGCCCGACTTTGATAAGTTGTTTGTAGAGATGCATCTAAAACTGGCATTGGTGCTATCCTTATTCAACGTAAGCATTCTATTGCCTTTTTCATGAGAAATTGAGTGGATCTTCTTTATAGCACCAATGATGTGGAGCTCATGGCAGTGGTCAAAGCTTTACAATATTGGCATGTTTACTTAATTCCCAAGGAGTTTGTGCTTTATTCAGATCATGAGGCATTGAAATATTTAGATGGGCAAAGAAAATTGAGTGCGCGCCATGCTAAGTGGATTAGGCAGTTACAAGAGTTTCACTTTACTCTTCACTATATGTCGGGTAGTTCTAATAGGGCCTGATGCTTTGAATAGGAAACAAGCTCTTGTTGCTTCTATGCAGATTGATGTGATGAGATTTAATTCTATCAAAGAGCTCCGACCTGATGATATGTTTTTTTCTCCCATTTTGGTTGTCCTCATATGTGGAGATGAATCACCTTATTCATTACATGATGGGTCTTTATTTTTAGAAGATTGTTTATGCATACCTGATGGGTCAATTCGGTTATTGTTGATGAAGAAGGCTCACAATTTGGGCCACTTTGGACATGACAAAACTGTTGCTTTGTTAAAGAATATATGTTTCTAGCCATCTATGGATTGAGATGTGTCTCTCTATGTTAAGAGATGCCATGTTTGCCAAATAGGAAAGGGTACATCTTCTAATGTTTGGAAGTATATACCTTTACCTATTCCTGAGAGTCCTTGGATCAATATTCTATGGACTTTGTTATGGGATTGCGTCATTAGACTCATGTTTCGAAAGCTATTTTTGTGGTTGTTGATAGATTTACTGAAATGGCTCACTTTATTGCCTGTCGGATGATGACTAATGCTGCCAAGGTCGCCAATATGTTCTATGCAAATATAGTTCGCCATCTTGCCATTCCTAAGTCTATTGTTTCGGATTGGGATACTCATTTTAAGAGTTCTTTTTGGAAAAATTAGTAGAAAATAATGGGTACCACTCTCAAATTAATAGTCCCTATCACCCACAAACAGATGGACAAACTAAAGTCGTGAATCGTTCTTTGAGAAATATACTTCGCACTCAAGTTAAATCATTTGGTAAGTGGGTTACTGTTTTGCCTCAGATTCAGTTTGAGTTCAATTGCTCGAAGAACCACAGTACAAGGATTTCTCCACTCAAGATTGTATTAGGGAAAAATCCACAAGGCCCATTAGATCTTATACCACTTCCAGAATCAATGAAGGTGGCAAAATTTATACATGCATGGATTGAAAATCTCACTTCAATTTAAGCTCAAGCACGGGATAATTTGTGTCCTTCTCATGAGAGTTACAAAGATTACACAGATAGACATCATAAGGAAGTGACGTTTCAAGTTGAAGATTTGGTATGGGTTTATCTATCAAAGAAGAGGTATCCTCAAGGCACGAATCATAAGTTGATGCCAAAGAAGCTTGCTCTTGAAAAGTTTGGGGATAATGCATATAGAGTGAAACTTCCTAATGGTTGAAATATTCATGATACCTTCAATGTGGCATATTTGCATCCTTACTTTGATGAGTTTGGAGATCAGAACTCAAGAGCGAGTTCTTTTTCAAAAGAGGGGATTGATGACACACATATACGTGATATTCCTATGCCTCCTTTACAACCTACTATTGATGATGAACATGAAGAAGAGACACATCTTAAAAAGGTTGATCATCCTAAATTTGCGAAGGTTTATACAAGAGGACATAAGCTTAAGAAGTTTCCCAAGATAAGCTCTTAGTTGTTTATGTTTCAATTTTTTATTTAAGTATTTCGATTTAGGGTTATTTTAGTCAAGTATTATTTAGTTTATTGTCGATGTCTCAGTTGAGGGTGTTTTAGTCATTACATTGTTTAATCAAAGTTATGCATTATATTAGAAGGTTGTGATGTGCTTGTTTTAAGTATGGACGATTGAATATCCTTTTCTCCCATGTTCTTCTTCCTTTTCTACTTCCTTTGTTTTGTTCTCTCTAGCTTTTCATAAAGTTTGAGTATAAGGATATTGGATTCATTGTTGGAATCAGATTGCAGGTTTGCATCAGCTGGCCTCCCCTATAGCTACTTTGCAGCCATCCAACCTACGTCACACCATTGCTCCAAATCCATTTTCTTCTAGATATGCGCCACTTTCATGTGTATGTACATTCATAACGAGTTAGTGAGATATGTACTTAAGGTTGTGAATCATAATTTGAGATTCAAATACGATCCTCAAGGTATGCACATTCATGTGTGAAATCTGAAAATCAGAGGATGAGCAATCTGATTCACACTATCTACCCCTCATCGGTTTACCTTCACCCAACTTTATATCTTCTCTGTCATCCCTTTCCCCTCCTCATCCACCTCCTCCCTCCCTGCTTTTCCTTCCCCTCATCAGGCACTTCCTTCTCTTTCCCCTCCCAACCCATAGACTGTGTCCCACTCACCCATCCATAATTGTTTTCTCATGTGCTCCTCTCCCACCAACAATCTTTGGTCCCTCTCATCTCTTTTCCTCTTCACCTTGTCATCCTCCAACAGCTATCACCAGTCCCTCTCCTCCTCTATCCCCTTCTTCAAATACATCTTTCCTCCTATATCAATTTTTCCCACTTGCAGGTATCCCTGGATTGGAATAAAATAAAAAGAAATTTTTTCTGTAAACGGACAACTGAACTGCAATACTCAGTTGCCACAAGATTCTGCTGTATGCCAGCATTGCAGAAACAGGTATTGCTACTTTGTGCAACAAGGAGAAAGAAGAGACTCGGAAGCAAGCAGGTAAATGGGGAATGGCCAGGTGTGAGGAAGAATGGGAGGAGAGAGATGGTGTAAATTACGTACAGAATGATCTTGGACAAAGCCACTGATAGGTGTAATTGACTTAACACATATTTATGGCAAAATAGCATTTCTATTATAAATGAACTTTAACACTGGGAATTTGATTCACAGTTTCACCATCGCCGTTAGCAATTAGATGCCTTTCTTGGCGTCGGTCTTCCTCCTTATGGGGCTGGCAATGCACAGGGGTATTGGCATTTGCGCAAATGACTAAAGAATCAAAAAAAAAAATCCCCAACATCCTTTGGGTATTGATGGAAGAAGAAGAAAAAGAAGAGGAAGAAGAAGAAAACCGAAACAATTGGAGGACTCATGAAAAAACACAAAAAAAATCTAAGCAATAGAGATAGAGCACTCTAAGTGCAAAATAATCATGAAAGAAGTTTGTAGACAAAAACAACCAGTTTAGCATACTAGAAATAGAAAAACTAGAATGGAAAGTACCAAAATAAAAAAAAATAAAAAAAAGGCTTACAGTTCCAAGAGTAAGTAAACTTTTATTTATGTATGAACCTTCTGTCCTTCGAAGCCCAGTTGTCTCAGTTTTTGATCTCTCAGATCCTGCCAGATCAATTAAGTTCTGGAAGAAAGCATCAATGTCCTCAAAATTTACCAAAAGATAACCCCTACTCAAACAATTGCTTACCCACTACAATGTAGGAATAGAATGAGTATTAGCTTAAACTATTTGACATTTCTGCTTATTTACCAGCTGAGATAAGGTCACATCTTCCTCTCCTTGATTTTCACCAGATGGACTACTTTCAATAGTCTGAAGGAAAATTTTCTATTAGATAAAAATATATAAGCTGAACTTTAAATTTCCTCCACCCTGTTAGTATGTCACATCAAGCATAACAGGAAGCTCAATGAGAATATAGAATCAACATAATTACCAAAGTAAATATAGTGTGGCTTCGACTGCTGAGTATATTAAAGTTATTTGAACCAACATGTCTGTGTTCTGAAAACATGATTGTAGCAGTTAAAAGGACTTCAAACAAAAGTAAATGCGCATCATTTTTGAGTTTAGATGAGTACTCCAAAAACAGAGTCTCAACCGAAGAACATTAATCCCACAAAAATAACGTATATAAGCCATAATTCATAGAGATGCACCTTCTCCGGATGCAATCAGGGCAAGAGCATGAGCAGGAGAGAGTACAACCTCTTCTTTAATGCCTTCCACATAAGTTCCCTGATAAAGAGCCATACTTACATATTTCAAGCAAGTAATCAGCACATTTGTGTCGAAATAAAAGATGCAACTAGCCCAGATAAAAGGAAGAGTTTCTTATTGTACAATTGTCCAGATAAAAGGTGATAACATGCAAGCAATTATTACATGGAAAATTCTTAACTGCCCATTGCAGACGGATGACAACTATCACCCTTCAATGTGATTGGGTCTTACAGCCAAGCCTAACAGATTTGACTATACTGCTGATTTTCATTCAAATTTAAATATGCTTGACAACTTTCTCTATCAAAATTTTTTGCAAAATTTCAATGTATAACACAACTACAAATTACTTGTCTCCCTACACATTTTGCAGTAACTCCCTAAAAACTTCAATATTTGGCATCTAACAATTTATTTTCCCATTCAGCTTATTCATTTCAATATTTGACCATGTTACTCATACAACTTTCTCTATGTTATTTCATTCAGTGGCTCTGGTCCCACATCTGCATCCAGTCCAACCCGCAACAAAGGAAGGAAAATGACAAGCGACATATGTGACACAAGGTGATAAAATATGAACAAAATAGCAGTTTGCATAATAGCTGGATGCATTGAGATGAAAAATTAACAACTACAAAGTACAGGTTAGTATATTTCCACAAAAAAGCCTTTATGAGAATTATTTCAGCTCCACTAGGCAAGCCTCACTTAATGCATCAAGTGAAGCTGATTAGAAGATAGCCAGCTTCTAGTCAAAGCTGATTAGAATGTAGCCTCAAGCAAAATCAAAAAAAGGCATTGGTTCACTTGGCCTTCCGACAGACACATGCAACAAGCCAAAAAGGGCCAAGAGGATGAATCAACCAAGAGCCTCCAATATAGAGCATGTTAAAATCAACAAGTACAAGACAGTGAACAAACCCAACTTAAAGAAAGTATCAAACATGGTAACATCAAGCCTAATAAATAAAAGAACACAGAAGGAAGCTTCTACGAGAGAGAGCAACAAAAGACAGATAATGGCTACCACAATGCAAGGAAATGCTTACATGATTTAGCTTTTCCTCACCTTTCAGTGGATCATTTATTCTAAATAGTTGCTGTATGTAAAAAAAAAATTATCGATCCCATTATGCAATTAACTATTTAATAAAAACAGCCCCAATGTCAGTTCCTTTATCATAATATTTGGTAATGAAAATCCTTCTGTAACTATTAAATCATAAAAGAAAGTCCCATGAAAATTACAAGAAAAAGAATTTTTGAAATGGGAAAAAGAAGGAAAGAAAATGATACAGATCAAATACCTGTGAATCTTCCCGTATTCGCAAATTTTGACCAGTTGGATCAAGCAAATCATTAATTACCTAAGAAACAAAAGAGGTTAAGGGTGTAAGCATATTCCTAAATACCTCTCAGAAAGTATTTCCCTATCTGGCAAGCAAATTCCCTTTCCTCATACACACACACACACACATTTTCGTAAAGCGTAACTTTAAAAATATGTGAATAGACAAAAATAAAAGGCTGACCTCATTGTATATTTCCAGATATGATACACGAAGAAGGAATTCGCGTCCAGGAGTCTTTACAGCACAAAAAGTACAAAAACAAGATCACAAATTAGTTCAACATTTAAGTATGAAAAATGCATGTTTCCAAAGGTATAATGTTAGCTTATCTAAACCAGAAGGCAGGCTTCAAAAGAAAGCTAGACCAAAGTAACTAAAAGACCAAATTAGCCAAAATACTAATTGTGATCACCTCTTGAATAATGCCAAAAACATCTTTTATTGCCAAAGGA
>JAVDBV010010129.1:0-11488 GCA_032619315.1 Piper longum
CCCGCCTGTCTGCGTCCGAACCGCTCGACCACCCGCCCGCCCACTGCTACCTGCTGAACGTCCTCTGTCGAGCATGCTATGGAGGCACTGAATGTATAATAAATAACTCACGTAGTCACCCTAATTACAATTTAGATGTTACTACCATTTTATGACCATCTTCACAATCATGAAAATTTTAATCTTCAAAACTTATCAATATGACTCCATTAACATCTAATTTCAAATCTAGTATTTCTAATTACACCTCAGTCATTGCATTCATAGTCAACTATAATAAATAACACATTAATACAATTCACTTTCAAATTGCATGTATGGTTTTATAAATGCTATTCAAGAAAATATTCCTATTTAAAATAACTCACATCCAATCATGACATTCAATTATTAATCAAGTCACAAAGTTTATAAAATTAATACCTAATTTCAGATTTTCCCCCCTAATTCTCTGTAACACAAACATTCATCAATCAATCATCCAATAACATCCATGATTATGAAATTAAGCAATCTAAATCAAGTCGGTAAGAATAAAAACCGAATGTTGGCACCGACAGCTGCAGCAACATTGATGGCTATGGTTCGGCCAAGGGAGGACTTGGCTGGGCTAGGACTAGAGCACATGGCTAGGACGTGATGAGGCCTGATAGGAACTACTCCAGCCAGCCTACGACTAACCGGCGGCGCTGGTGGCCAGCAGCCTACGGAAACACTACAAATCAGTGACTATGCCACGACATGGTGCTACTGTGAGGGATGAAGGACAAGGAGGAGGATAGCCTCATGGGGAGGAGACTGCCGGAAGGAGATGACCCCTTTGGAGGAAGTGAGCTGCAACGCAGCTCGCTGCGACAGCGACTGCAGCTCAAAACAACCCCGGCTAGGGTAGGCACAGGCCGTGTGAGCAAAGTGAGGGGTCTGGTTAGAGTATTAATGTTTCATGTCACACTAATGATTCGGTTCGAGCTAGGAGTTGAGCCAAGTGATGAGCCGAACTTTGATCAAGCCGATTTGATTCGAGTATGTACAAACACGAGATCGGCTCATATAAAGATGAGTCAAGTCGGTTCGCCAAATTCAAGCTATCGAGTTGAGCTGAAAAATCATCGAGTTTGAGTTGAGTCGAGTTGAGTCAACAAAACTCAGGAGCCAACTCGGCTCTTGAGCAGACCTAGTGGGTGGTCTCAAAATGAAGATCACAGTGAGGGAGAGCTGCCTAGGTAATCAGATTAGCCGAAGGTGGCTCGCCGGCACCGAAAAATGGCTCTAACCATGCCAGCGGCAGTAGTGGAATATCGGCGGACAAAACTTGTCACCGGCAGCTATTCCAGTGGTGCCTGTGATGGTGACAAATATGGATCTGTACATGGCTGCAAGGTAGTCATGGTGGTATCGATCCGGTGGTCGGGGGGCGGTTCGGATAATCACCGTTGGTGAGTTGAAGTAGCGGAGGTGCTAATTGTGAAAATCATCTAAAATCGTAGGAAATCTCTGAAAAATAGCTAGGTGAAGCCAAGGCTAATGCGCACAACTCTGATGTTTCCACATGGCATGATCTGAATGTTAGACAACTCATGGGCCTAGTGGGCCCCACATATGGTGTATGCAATATATATATAGAAAGCTTGGATCGAGACTGTATAAAGTCAAATCACTCGCGGCCTAAATGCTTAAAAGGCCTCAAAACTCTAAACTCAATTGATGAAAATTTATGAATTAAATCAAGTTGGATCCACAGGGGCAATCAGGTAGTTCAAAATCCTTAACATACATGTAAATAAGATACCCTGAAAATTCCAAACAGATACTAAACGGCACAACGATATAGATCGAGGCCACCCTTATTAACACATACAAGCAAATTTGTATATATCGATATACACTAATAACTCATGCTCTTCCATAGTATGACTGAAGGTATCATCTGCATGTCGGGCATACTCAGCCTTCATAACATACTCATACATCCATATGGGCCTCATATTCTTAGTCAAAAAACTGGTCAGGCTCGAACTCACTCTAACCGACTTAAAACTGGCTCGAACAAGGCAAAACTACAAACAGGTAAAACCTTAACCTGAAGCTAGGGCTTTACAATTCTTCTCAATCAATCATTTTCTAATTTCTTAAGAAACTTGAACTAATATGTTTTTTTTCTACCATGCACCTGAGCATCATTTCCTTGTCTACTTTTGTTTTGTACAGTTAACATTTTGCACATCAACTTGATGTTTTTTTCTTCTTAATGTTTGTGCATCTGTGGTGCTTGCAAGTATGCACTCAATCTGAACTCTTCATATAGAAACACAGAAAATATAGATTCCAAATATATTTGTTAACAAATTTTCATAGTGTGTTACAAAAAAGCTAGTCATTCTTACTTAACTAATCTTGCTATATATCTACAAATCAACACCAATTACCTCAATAAATAGATGCTCTATCTTTCAATATTTGGTTGGCCATGAGTTGTTGCATGGCGCCTATGTTCATGCATTGACAATTGAACATGGCATAGATGGTGGTCATCATACATCATTTGACCTTCAAAAACTAGTTAATTTTTGTATTATGCAAATTATTAATGGCTACGCCCATGAAAAATGTGTCACAAGTGCCACAAGCAAATCAAAAGAACAATGAGTCAACTCTAGCAGAAAAAAATCAACATGAAAATAGAGAAAAGAGAAAAAGAACATCGAAAGCATGGAAGGATTTTTTAGTATAATCAATGCAAGCATTGTAAGAAGAACTAGTTAAAGTCTAAGAGTGGTTGTACTACACAATTGAATTGCAATTTGATGACATGCCCAAAGAAGATGAAAACAAATTATCAACAAAAACTTGTGGTTATTCCAAAACTGCCTAATCAAAATGAGGATTTAGAATTTACAAGTGTAGCTACTTATAAGTATAAAAAAGAAAGAGTGAGAAACATTTTGTACATGTTGATCATAGTGGATGAAAGACCTTTTAGATTAGTAAGGAGCTAGTTATTCAACTTGTTGTGTAAGGCTCTTAACCCAAAACATAAGATCTCTCGACACACTATAAGGAATGATTGTATTAAATTGTATCACGAAGAAAAAAAAGTTTTGAAGAACATGTTGAAAGAAGTAGAGAGTGTTTGTTTTACATGTGATATTTGGACATCTAGGTAAACCAAGTCATATTTGGGTTTCACAGTTCACTATGTGGATATTGGAAGCTACACAAAAAGATTCTTAATTTTTGTCATTTCCCTCCTCTTGCTGGTTATGCAATGATCAATTTGGTAAGTGAGTTGATGATGGATTGACGGCTTGAAGATGAAAAAGGATATTTTAGCAAATCACTTTATTCAATAGCATCAGAATCTGCTTTTAATATGGGTGGGAGAGTTATTAGTGATTATCGTAATAGCTTGAAACCAAGGACAATTGAAGCTTTAGTTTATGCTCAAGATTGGCTACGTCCAAGCTATTGTGAAAAGATCGAAAACGAGGATGATGAGAAGGAGAACCCAAGTAATTATTTAGATTGGACATGTTACTCCTAAGTGCATGCTATTTAATGGTAAATATTGTCTCTTCTTATTTGTCTTGGCATGATTGCATTTTTAGATTATTTTTAGATTTTGATGTTATAATAATATATATGTAGTAATTTGAAGTACAACTATATCCTAACTTTATATTCCATTTTTCATATCCAAAAGTGATAAAGAGTTCTTTAGTATCTACTTCTATTGGTTTGCTTTTGCATCAAATATACAAACAAAAGGTATCTTTAAACTTTTAATATCTAATTTTGTTAGTTGTTATGGTATTGGTAATTATTCGAATATACCCATGAACTTTATCCATTAGGCATGATTAGTTTAAAGTTTTTTCTATTGAATCTAGCAAGAATACTAGAAGACATTTATTCCTTTACAAAAAGTTATTTTTGTTTAATCTAACATCTCACAATGGATGATATCTATTAATTTTTTTTCCAAGGATGAAGGCTAGATAAAAGTTTTCTAAATATAGATGAAGGCTATAAAATATAGTCTTTTGAAAGCGTTCACTCAATTTTGGGTTTACAACTCTAAGCATTTTATTTTTTTTGGAAATGTATATTGTTGAATGGTCTATTAGGTATTTTGTAAAAAAAATTGAAACATGGTTGAAACTTGAAATGACCTTTAATTATTGAGATAGCTTATATAAATATGTTGATAGACTATTTTTGTTAATTTTAATCTTTATAACTTTATGTTTTCTCCAAAACGAGCTATTTTTTAGCTTATGATTGAGCTAATTTCAATTTCCCAAACAAACTAGTTTCGAGCTTTCAAACTATAGTTGTAAAAATTAGCCTATTTAAATCGGATTGGAGGGATTCCGATCTAAAAAAACATACAAGGTAAAAATTGGTCTGTGAATTGGCCGATTTGAGCCAATTCTACTTGATTTGAGCCGATCAATGAATTGGCCGATTTGGGAGGGGCACAGAGATGGGGCGGGGTGGGGTGACGGGGGGGGGGGGGTGGCAATCGGAGTCGGGCAATGGAGCCGTAGCTAGGGGTCTCCCAAACGAAGGCCTTTGGCCTATTTTGGCGGTAGCATGCGGCAGTGGAGGGATGACTCGGCGACGTGTTGGCGGTGACCAGCGGTGTCGATCTGCAATGGTGCGGCGGTCAGGAGCGACTGTCGGCCACGTGAATTGAGGCAGTGTTGAGGGTTTAAGAGGGAGGGAGGGGGAAGCGTCACGAGGGAAAAACAGGTCGTGGCAATATAGTAAATCCAAAAAATAGGAAATAATCTCATAAAATATAATATGCACCATAACATCACAATGATATGTTATGTAACTAATAACTCATCCAAAGTATCTTATAACACGTCCTAATGAGTTATACAACTCTACTAACGCTTGTCCGATTTTTGATAAATTGATCTAATTCAATAACTCCCTTCGAATCTGATTAAACGTCCGATTCTGATTTTTTGAACTATATTTGAAACGAGATAGTTTCAAGCTCCTTAAAATTTAACAGTTTAAGTGTATTCAAGCTCGAGTAGAACTCGAATAACATTATAAATGTTCAAGTCGATTTTGAGTATATATGATCAAAACTTACGATCTCGAGTCGAGTTCAAGCAAACTTCAAACTATTTAAATCAAGTTCGAGCATACGGTGAACTCGGCTCTTTCAGTTCCCTCACTCTTTAAGAGCACTAATAAGCCCAATCTTTATACCTGTCCAAACATCCAAGATATGATTTCTAGAATTACCATTGTTGTTCCCGCAAGTCCACCAACTCCCTTCTTAGCATACTTTGCCCTCAACACTTGAGCCAAAAACGAGTCTGGAGTAGAAATAATTTGCCAAGCCACCTTAGTAAGCATTAATTTATTAACTTCATCAAGCTTCCTAATACCAAAACTACCCATATTAATAGGGGTACAAATATTAGTCCAACTTCTTCAGCAAAGCTTATTTTTCTCATTAACTTTGTGTCCCCACCAATAATGGCATTGACTAGAATTAAAATTCTTTAAGGTTTTTTTAAGGATGCGGAAACAACTCATAGCATAATTAGTCATAGTATTAGTAAACAATTTAATTAAACAAATCTTCCTCCTCTAGAAAGGAAATTAGCTTCCCGTCCTATTATATTAGATTGAACTTTATTTGTGAGGAATTTAAAGTCCTCGTTTCTTTCCTCCCAAACCAAAGGTACATCCGTAAATACAAATTCCCAGAAACCATATGTTTCATTTTTAATCTTCGCCTTGAAATTTTCGAAACACAACAAGAGGATTTATCATAGTTCACAGTTCACAGTTCACACATTGACCAGACAAATTTTAAAACATATCCAACACCTTTTTTACATTATCAACAATAGATCATCAGATCATCAGCGAAAAGAAGGTGAGAAAGCACGACAGGTCGTGCTGTAGTTTTCTGGTAATTAGATTTGATTTTCCCACCTCCTAGTGGTATTAAAAAATATACTCCCTTTCCATGTAAAAAAACTCTTATTTCAATTGTATTGTACAAATATATATAAGTGAAAAACTCAAACTATTCTACATTTACTCTTATTAATTAATAAAAGGAAAATTAAAATTTATTTTCTAATAAAAATTAGAAGATTTGACCAATCAAATTTTTTATTAATAAAAAGAATAACTAAAATTGATTGTCAAGTAAAAAGTAGAAGTTTTAATTAATCAAAATATAATAAAAAATAAATTAAATTATTATAATTTATCTTCTTACTTAATGAAAGTCTATCTTTATAAATATTAAAATATATTTTTAAAATATTAAATTATTATAATTTATGATTTTAATACGGGTAAAGTTAAAGTTACCTATAACGTATTAGCCCCACATGGCATGACATTTTGTCCAGTTTCGTTTAAAACTTGAGTGACTCTTCTCAGTTGAATTTGGTTCGAATATAAAAATAAAATGAATTGAGTTAGATATTTAAATACAGTTAAACTCAACTTAAACTGAATCGATTAGCAACCCACCATTTACATCTCATTTTCAAGTATTAATTTTAATTTTTCTTAAGAAAATTTTAACTTTTTTTAAAGAAATATGAGCTTTACCTCCTATTAACTTATCAAAGGTAGGAGATTCAACCACTCCAATCAAAATTCTATTAATGTTAAAACAAAATCCTCAAATATCTATCCTTAATTCTATCTTATTCTCAAAATCCATACTTATAATGTGAGGTTTATCTCTCCTTAATTATTTTTTCTCTATTAGTTAGCCTTGGCTATATGCTATACGGTTAACTTCACTGTGGACAAGCTGCAAACATAAGTTTGACAAAAAATGATCCAATAGTCAACGGGTTGCCTAGATTTTATATTTTGGAAGCATGAACAAAGACTCAACCGTGGCTCCATGCGATGCACCCCCAACCGAAGCTTATCAGCATTGATGGCAACGCGTTTCAGTTTCCCGGCATCGTCACTACCACCCACAACTCGGATCGGCCACGATAGCCGGCCAACATCTTCTTCTCCACACCACCTGATAGTACCATGAACATCAGCAGCAGAATTCTCAACCAATCCACCATCCAGTACAGCCAATACATCGCCCTCCACGACCTCGCCGGCCCCAACTCCCACTCCTCCGGCAGCATCCAATGGCCCTCCCCCTCACCTTCACCCTCCCGCCGGCGGCGGTCTGGCAAGGGATCCACCAAGAGCTGGGTGCAACGCGCCTTCTACTCCACTCCGGCCATTACCCGCAAGTCCTCTTCTCCTCCTCCTCCCAAGTCGAGGCCCAACAAAGCCAAGCCGCGGGAGAAGAAGAAGGTGCCACCTGTTCCCCCGGATCGCACGGAGGAGCCGACGTTTCGGTTCTCGAAGCCGAGCGTGGAAGAGGGAGCGGAGGTGTTCAAATTCTGCCTCGTCGGGAAGTTCCCCGGCCGGCGGCCGAGCTTGGAGCAGATTAGGGACTGGGCCGGGAAGGAGTGGAAGCTCCGTGGTGAGTGGAGGATCACCCTTCTCGATCGAAGCCATGTATTCATTAGGCTCGACAACGAGGTCGACATGGTCCGGGTTTGGCCGAGAAACCGGTGGTTTATCTGCGGCAAACTCATGAAGGTTTTCAAATGGGTTCCGACATTTTTTACGGCCACTGCCCGTGAGCCGTCTTCGGCTGCCGTTTGGATTTCGCTGCCGTCGCTCCCCATCGTCTTGTTCCAGGAGAAGTTTTTGTACCGAGTTGCTGGTTTGGTAGGGAAGGTGGTGGCGATGGACAACGTCACCCGGAATATGTCGAGAACAAATGTGGCCAGAGTGTGCGTGGAAGTTGATCTTGCCAAGAAACTCCCCGACAGGGTGAGGATTGAGATTGGAGATGTTGGGTTTTGGCAGGATGTGGTGTATGAGAAGTTGCCTTACTATTGTACTCACTGTAACAAGCAGGGTCATTCCACCGACGTCTGCAAATTTAGCAAAATTGATGAGAAAAGAGATCATGATGCTGACCAAGAGAAGGTAGATTCTATATCTACTCCCAAGAACCAAAGTCCTTCAAACGCCATACCCGATCTCCAAGCCCAAACATGCCCTGCCATTCTGAATAGGTCAGGTAGGAAGAAAAGGGTGACTATAACCGATGGTGCCTACCCTTCTGCTGATTCTAGAGAGAAGAAACGGCGGGGGAATTCTTTGGAAGTCATTGCAGTACATGAGGGTAGTTTGTCTGATCAAGGACCAAGCAAAGGGTACAAGAGTAGTACTGGTTTGGCGATAGGCAATTTACAGTAGACAAAAGGAAAAGAAGTAGTTGGGGCAAGCGCAATGGAGATTGAAAGACTGGGAAATGAAGGAGTAGACCAGTCACCAGGAGAGTTGCAAGCGTCGCAACAGAAACACCACACAAGTGTTACTATTGCCAGTAGAAAAACAAAGTCTCCAACAGCCAGGTATGATGCATATTCTGTTGTTTGCACCTTGTCGAAGTTAGTAGTTACATTTTAATGTGTGCTCAATATCTACGCATAAATTTGTGCATCATTTGACAATTGCATACATATGAAAACTAATTTATAGAATCATTTGTTTTGTACAACCAGTGTTAAAACTTACATTTCATAAGCTTAGAGTGTCACAGATTACCTACACGTTTTCCTTGGGTGTTAAAAATTTGGTAGATTCATCATTAGAAACAACTAATTTCTAACTCTGTGCCCTATTGAAGGTATATACACTGAATAAAGTGCTTCCCTGGGAATTATACTGATTTGTGATACTTGAAAAAGTGTGTTGGCTTCAATTGCATTATGTTTAAATCCCACAACAGAGGACATAATCTATGTATGCGGTGTTGCTAGAAGAAAAGATTTATCATGGTTTTTATGCATTCTGCTCGCTCACTTGCAGGAAAAGGTTAAGGTTAAGAAGTGCATTCTTTTTCTGGAAGAGAAAGGATAAAACATTTGCTGATTTTTCATCTTCCACAAATAGTTATTCTGAATATCTGACCAGTAGGCGCTTCACCTTTGGGGAGATAAAACGCGCCACAAATAATTTTGATCCCTCGCGCATAATTGGACAAGGAGGATTTGGGTCAGTCTACAGAGGAACAATTAATGGAGTTGAAGTGGCAATCAAGAATAACAATTCATTCTCAGAGCAAAGTCGACATGAGTTTGACGCCGAGGTCAGATTCTTATCCAGGTTAAGGCATAAGAACTTGGTTAAGCTATTGGGATATTGCTTTGAGAAAAACAAGATGATGCTAGTATACGAGTACATACCTCGCGGGAATCTCAAAGACCTCTCATATGGTAGGAGGAGCCAAAGCCTTCTTTCTTGGAAACAGAGGCTTGGAATCTGCCTCGGAGCTGCAAGAGGTCTTTCCTATCTCCATGAAAATGGTGTCGTACACAGGGATGTGAAGACTCATAACATTCTTGTCAGTGAGGACTATGATGCCAAAATCTCAGATCTGGGTCTTGGTAGGCTACAGCCTGATTCGAGCTATGATCAGATCACCACAGTTGTGGCTGGTACTGTTGGTTACTTGGATCCTGAGTACTTCCATACTGGTAAGGTGACAAGACAATCCGATGTCTACTCCTTCGGCATCGTTCTTTTCGAGGTTCTTTGTGGGAAGCCACCTATCATCAGTGATCCTTCGAGTGAACAGAAACGTCTAGTTGATTGGGCGCAGGCTTTATTAATCAACCAAGGAATTGTGGAGGATATAGTTGATCCTCGCCTCAAATTTATACAGACAAATTGCTTATATGAGTTCGTCGAATTGGCTCAAAAATGTGTTTCTCTGACGGTGCGTTATAGGCCGACAATGGGTGAGGTAGTACACAGACTTGAGCATGTTTTGGCGTTGGAAGAGGGTGCCGTTGTAGAGAGGAGCAACCACAGTCCAACTCCTAATGAAGATGAAACCCTTTCAGAAATTCATTCGCATGGCTCTCTCAGTGGAAGCGAGATTGGGTCTCTTGCATTTTGAATCCTTTAATACTACAAAGATTATGCATGCTTAGTAGATGAACATGAAGAAGTATTGCGATGAAGAAGATAACTTTGTATTTCACAAACAAATTTTCAAGCGAAAATTTCTCAAAATATCAGATCAATGTTTCCGGTACCAGATTAATTTTCCATACATAAATGGAGCACATGTCAACCCAACAATCGGCTTGCTTGAGCCAGCCTTAAACATGTACAACGGGGAAGTCCCTACTATATCGTTATACAATTAAAATTTATTTCTAAATTTGAATTCTATCTTTATTATTTGAGTTTTTTACCTGAAAATGGAAAAAAGTTTTTGATGTTACAGGTTGGCAAAAATCAAGCCAAATTACCAAAAGAGGGAAAATATTTTGAATTGTCTAAAAACACTCACTTAGAAACTTAAAATAAAGTCAATAATAAAAATATACAAACATTAAATGGGAGGTCTAGATGTGGTTGCCCTTGTCGTCGTTTGACATTTTTTTTTTGAAAAAAATATTTTAAGACTGCTACGGTAATAAGCAGCTACCAATTGCCAATATTTGGCTTGAGGTGGCCAAATCCGGTTACCCAAGACCAGATCTGATCAGAGACCTCTGGCTATTGTCGTTGACTTGTCGGCCAAGGCAAATAGGACTAGCTTATTGTTAAGTGTTTAAAATATACAATATTTACCTATGTTTTTAATGTGATTTTGTACTTCTTGAATATTAATATTATTAGTAAAGTGATATTTTACTTTATTTTCTTAGTTAATTAATATTTTATTTGATATACATAAATTTTGTGTTTTAAGGCAAACAAAATGACACAAATTAAGCATGTGGTCATGGCATTTGGCCCCACCCAATAGCTACAAATTTTAGTATTGACAAAGCTAGAAGAATATGGATGAACATGGCTCCATTTGAGTATGTCAATGAAGTGTAAACTTAAAGGGACATCATAATAATTTGAATACGTCAATTTGTGAACACCCTCTTCAAATTTTTGTATCTTCTATTTTATATAAAGGGGTGGTCATTTGTTGTTTGTCATATGAGATCTCATCTTAGCTCATCTCTTGGTTTAAGAGTTTTGAAAAAAATAGTTCTAGTTTTTGTATTTATTTGTCTACTATAATGAAAAATAATTTCTTCTTTATATCTCTAAACGGGAATGAAATGATGAGTTAAGTGATGTGATTAAAGATGATAAAGACTAAGTGATTAATGAGATAGTTTGATCATGATAATCGAGTATGATGTAATTTAGAAAAATATAGTAAAATTGATTTGAATAGGATGAGTTAGGATTATTTTTACGATTATTATTATTTGATTATTAATGAATGTTTGTATTGCATTGTGTATTGATCATGACGGCATATGCATCATTTAGTTATCGGGCGTTAGTATTTAGCTCTGATGTGTAGGTACGGTGTAGGAGCTCGCCGCCTAGGCGCGATGACACGCTTGGAGCTTCTACCAGGTCCGTTTAGGACTCGCTT
>JAVDBV010010133.1:0-32633 GCA_032619315.1 Piper longum
CGCTATATATATATATATATATATATATATATATAGCGTTGCACTTCATATATATCATCCCCGTTGATCAATCATCAACCCGAGTCAATAAAAAACTAAATAGCTTATCTGCATTGACATTGTGTCATGATACACCAAGCTTAGTGCATGCTAAAGATGAAGACTCGTGCATTCGATATGGGGACCAATATCTATCAAGGGGGTGTTGGGTATTTGCCCATAGGCCATAGCAGTCGCTCCATAAAAAAAGCTGTGGCTTTTGCTCTTTTATGTTGACAAACTTTTGTTTACAGTTCAGAGTTCTAATGCTCACCTAAAAGCTAGTGTATATGTGTGTGTGTCATATGGGCAAAAAGTTCTTCAGATTTGCCATGGTCAGTAGGGAATCTGCCGTGTCTACTCTGATAAAAGATTATAGATTGGCCAAGCTCTGGACCATATTTGCGCAGTGAATGGGAGAAAAGAAGTCGGCCACTTCATAATAACATTCCACACACTTGGACATGGAGATTTGTTCTTGTAGTTCCCAAATCCCATTTCCCACTTCCCAAGCATACTCGAGTTCTTCCATGTCCAGAACCCAGATGGCCCGATTATTGCTGCTCAAAAGCACACCATCTTGGATAAAGTGAATCAACTTTTGAGACCATAAATTTCTGTAACGCCTGTGATAGCTTTTGGTTGATGAGTCATTGTAAATAAAGCAAATCTTATCAGAAGATAATGTATATCTAATTATTACAATGTGTAAAGCTGCTTACCCATAAGGCCCAAGGCAAGGATTTTGTTTAAGTTACCACGCAATTCACACACAACAGCAAATGAATGGTTTTAAACCTTCCACCCAAGCAATTCTGTTCGGCGCAACAATGATAAGCACGGATCACCCTATAATGACAATCATTTGTTCTTTGGGGGGAAAAATGATACCCATTTGCAATTAGAAGGTCAGAACTCTTATTTGCCCTAATCCCAACCATGAAACTTATGTCCGTTGTGTTGAAGTGTACATTTGCAACAAATATATTCTATAAACGTGGGTAAGTTCACCTCAAAAATCTATGCCGGAGTCTTGACAAGTCCTAACCCAACGCCCCCACAAATGGGAAAACGAAATACACGGGCAACTAATTATACATGTACATTTTGTAATCGGTATTCCACTAACAAATTTTTATATGGAACCATTGTGATGAAACTGATGTATGGATGCCGGCAAACACGAGTCAAACGGCCCCCAGTATTACATTGATCTCGACTTTGTCAAAGTAGAGTAGTCGCCTACATTTGCTACAAACAAGGGATCCATGTCTTGGTTGAGCTCATTTACCTGTTGGTTTGGCTGCTCCAGCTCCTTGGAGAGATCCTCCATTGTCTTTCTCAAATTCAATTTGCTCATTGGAACTCCGTTGCTGGTCGAAATCCCAACCATTGTAATTCTGGGAAGTAATGGATTGGACAGCACCTTGCCCATGTCCTTGCTAGTCGATCTAAAGGTTAAGAAAACAAGAAGAATAAAAATTCTAGACGAAAATACTTTCGTATATATAGAGAAAAAATTAAACAAAAACAGAAAAGGATTTCAGTAGTTACCTTGTACTTGATTCCATTTCATTACATTGACATTTACCTATGCCACCGAACTTCATCCAAGATCTTGGGGACCAACCACCAAAGGGAAATTGAAAGCCTTTTTCTCTCGGGTGTGCCTCTTCACTTACCCGACTAAGCTTCCATTCATCTCTGGAGTCAGTGAAGCTTTCCTCTGCATTCACAGGAGAGAGAGCTAAATCTTTGGTCTTACCGACGGATGCAGTACTTCTGCATACAACTGTCCATGAGTCAGCATTACACATACCTCTCAAAAGAAAAAAAATTAAGCCTTGGTATAAGATTGGTAGATTGTAGAGGTCAAAATTTTCCACTTCCACTTCTTACTCTATGCTTACAGAAAAACCTAGCAATTGGATAGAAGCCAACAAATGCATTCACGATGTTCTTGAAATTTAGCTCATTCAACCTCATCAGAAAAAGTATGTGCATAACAATAAATAAATTGGTGCAGCAAGAAGCATTGTACAAAAAGTTAAAACCTTGGGCTTTTATGCTGTCACAACTAGACAACAAGTTTCACACTTCGAGGAAGAGAAAAATATAGAAGTGAGAGGACACAAACTGAACGTTGAGCTGTTGGCTTCATAATTAACATCATTTACATAAATTAAATTAGCATATCAGCCTAATTTATGACAAATTAAGTAAAAAAATAGAAACAGCAACCAGCATTAAAAAACATGGAAAATGCACCTTTCTTCAAAGGAATCAACCATATATGGAAGCTTTGGCTGGATACCAGTAGCCTTACGTAACCATCGATTTCCTAGAACAGCTTTGTCAACAACATCATGGAACTTAATCTCAGCAGCCTTGGACAAGACACTCAATGGTATACTTGGGTGACCCAATTCATCCATCATTTCATGAATCTGCCTTCAAAAACCACTATTACTCAACCTGATAACATACTGACCACAGCACATAGAATGGAAACTAAGCACAATTTAACAACGGTAAAGATAAACCACACTCCAGACTACAACAGTTAAGAAGTTTAAAGTAATATTTTTACCGTAAAATTGCATAAAGCAAGCATCAGCTCTGTAAATTAAGTCTAATGACTAAACGGACTACCCACATAAATTACAAACAACGGAACTGATAGAAAATTTTTTTTTGTCTATTACACAAATATCCCAGAACAGACATATAGTAAACAAATCCCGAGTCTGCTCCTCTGTTTTCTAAACAAGCAAACATGAAGAATCTCAATATATATATATATATGTATATATATATATATATATATTAACACGAAAAAAAATTGAAATTTTTTTGTAAAATTTTTTAATATATAACTAATTTCTAAAGGGTATAATATAGAAAATGGGAATATCATGTTTAGGTAGAATCTATATTTAAATCTTGACATATTAATGCATAGTAACAGATATTTATATGTTCATATTCAGTAGTCAGTACAACAAATAACACTCGGTTATAAGCAACTAATATCAGGGTAGCTTTTGAGTACTCCAATTTGTTAATTACCTCCGGAGGCTCAAAAATGTTATGACTGAGATCATCAACTCCTTCAGAAGAAAAACTATCATCAATTACATCCTGTCGACGCTGCATGTGCCGGTTTTGGATTAATGTTTGGAAATGCTGATCAATTGAAGCTTCTAAAATGTTGTCCAACAAGCCTTTATCAAAGAAATAAGGAGTATACCTGGATGGCATATGCATTCACCAAAATTACCTCCTTGACTACATAAATATATGCAGCATCATAACTCAGAAAAGGGATTTTAATAGAACACAATGAACAAGAACTATACCAACAGGCTTCCACAGGCCACAACACAAGTTTCTTCAGTTCACTGTTATTTTCTAGGAATCACACACTAAAACCTGATTCAATTTTTAAAGCACTTTGCACAACTGTTTCACATCTTCACTTTCAAAGCAGCAACTTTTAATGTTTGGCAGTATGAAGATATATTCTAAAGTACTTAGCACAATGTCATTTCAACACAGAGTATTGAAGAACTTGTCCCTTTTAAATATCCAAACAGATTATAGGAAAGAATGTTAATATGCCAATTTGCCTCCAACTAACATAGATTATATAAGCAAAAACATTTTGTGCACTTCCTCTGAATATCTGCCTAGTAAAAAATAATGATAAACATAGAGTCAATAGTTTGAAATTTCATACCATTTAACCCCATTGGATGTAGCAATGGCAATATTCAAATTCTGTGCAGTAAAGACTGGTACCCCAGACATTTTTCTACATCGACTAGTTCCTGACACTGTTTTTAGAAGCTTATTAGCTTCCTTTACCTGTTAACAGAAATAAAGGTAGCAACTTATGGACAAATTCTATTCTAAAACATTCAAACACGTCTTTCTTTAAAATGTGGTACCTGCTTTTCATTAGGAACAAACTGGAACAAGTGAGGCTTTTCCTGCATTTATCAAAGATAAAAGAATGGAACTACTTAAGGATAAAGAAATTCACACTGGCTGGAACATACATGGTATTGTCCAGTAGGTACATCACTAGGTTTTTAATACAAGAACCAGTCAGCAAAACTATACAGGTCTAAACAACAACAGAAATTCTTATTAACAATTTCCATGTGTATAAAATAAAAATATACAATAACAAAGATGAGAACAAAAGTCACAAACAAATGATTAAAAGAAAAAACCACTGTCAAACATTGTTCTCATTTCACAAGAAACGATAAAGGAAAAACTCTGTCTGTCTAAATGGATTGTTTGCACAGGCATATGTGGGAGCCTTTGCACATTGGACTGCCCTTTTTCATTTACGTAGAGCAAGAGCAGTTACTTATCTATACTTGCACCACCTGGCATCTTCATAAAATTCACATGTTTTCTCTCTCTCAAAGGGACGAAACAAGAGCACTAAGCTGTTTGAACTACTTGAACAGGAATGCAATAACACTGTTCCCATCCTAGAGAAAACATCTAGTTTAAAAAGAATTATAACGTAAGCAAATAGGAGGCCCCACAAAGCATGAATGAACAAATCATTCAACACATAAACAAAACAAGAGAAAATTGTGTAAACTTCTAGAGCTGGAATTGCATTTCATTTATTCAGAAAGCAAGTTAGTAAAATGGGAGAGATGACAACATATTAATGTGCTTAACATTTAAAAGCCTTGTGGACTCTAGTTAAATAGAGAATGAAAAGGTTACTCAAATTTCTTTCTTTAGTGATTGGACCGTAACTTCATTCTGGGTTAAAGAAGTGTACCTTGAAATGCTCATATGCCACATCAAGGCGGCAGGCACCCACCATCCCAGTTGGAACATTCAATTTCTTGACATAAGAAACTGAAGAAGGCAAGGAGCATAAAAAAGTTAAAAAAAAAAAAACACCAGAGCACATACTAATTAAAGATATGTTCACCCATAGGACCATACCCTCAAAGCCATATTGATTATTTTTAAAGAAGATTGGTTTTTCAGAATTGTTGCACTTGAAGTTTAAACATCTATATGCAAGTCCCTAAACTTAGTGTATTTAAAAATGTAACCCCTGATATTTGCCTAACTTTTCATTGATCATTTCATCAAATTTCAACGGTATGATCAATCAAAAAAATTAGCTTGCATATGCTTTAAGAAGTTCAAATTTTGTGTGCACAAAGACACCGGAAAAGGAAGGGGTCAGGGAAAGGGCATGGATAGGTGCGCCTTTGGAGGATTGCATGGTTATTGTTCTAAAAGGTCCGTTGCATTTGTCTTGTTTTATATTTCAAATTGCAAACTAGCACTTTTATTCAGAGGATATTTCAGCAGTGTCACCTTCTTCCTACATCATATCTGACATTTGCAGCACAAAAACTGTAGTAATTAACTCAAGAGTAACTTGCATGCAATGTGCACATATTGATCGTTATCGTCCATTAAGTTCCACCAGGAAGGAAAAATGACAGTCCAACTACCAGAACCTCCACATGTTTAAAGCAACATGTGATTAAATATATATATATATATATATATATATATTTTTTAAAATAATTTTCAACCTCCTTAATCCACAGTACATGCCTAAATAATACATCAGTTCCGCAAAAATACCCAACCAAAATTTGCAAAAAAAACATCTAATAAAATCACTCGAGATGTTATCTACAAGCATATCACGTGATTCATTAAAAATTTGCAAACAAACTTCCGAAGGTAAATGATACACAGATTAAAATTCATACCAGCGTCACTTAAATCCATAAAAAATCGGAAAACAGGACCACCCTCCTTGTTCTTTGCAACAACATTCACCCAACGCTTAATCCACTTTGGTGTCCTATACGCAGCAGAAATATAAGCAAGCATCATACATCAAATAACAAAATCTACAAGCACACATTTCCATAAAACACCTTTTATACAAGACCACAATAAAGGAAAAGGCTGTTAACTTTTTCTAGAAACATCA
Source organism: Piper longum (assembly GCA_032619315.1). Classification (NCBI taxonomy): domain Eukaryota; kingdom Viridiplantae; phylum Streptophyta; class Magnoliopsida; order Piperales; family Piperaceae; genus Piper; species Piper longum. The sequence continues at coordinate 6,041 of JAVDBV010010133.1, forward strand.
AATAATCTAGCAAATGGTTATTAATTTTTCGCTGCAAAGCTGCACTAGCACTCAGTCCTAGTAACTGAAGATATACATATAAACATCACAACTCAAAACACAACAGCACCAAGCAAACATAGCCAAAACAATACCTTGTTTACAAGCCTATATATATATATATATAAAATCAAACAAACAGTTGTCAACTTCTTGCTACAAAGTGTTGCATTAGTTATCAACGCCCCATAGTGAAGGGAGGTTATGGCTCTAAACTGTTCACTCTCATAACTAGAAACAACAAAGACTCAAACTTTCACATCTCAAATTACAGACAACAAAACTCGTATAAATGACCATCACAGCTCAAATTACAGAACGAGGAGCACATAACTAAAAAAAAAAATGAAACAAACAGTATCTAATTTCTATCTATAAAGCAAAACTAGCAATCAATTTTCTAAAACGGGAAGTTAAGACTCTGTAGACTACCCACTCTCATAACTAAAGAGAACAAAGACTCAAGCTTTCCGCTATGATTCTCAATTCCTTCAATCACCCAAAAGAAAAAAACAGAAAGTGCCTAGAGGTCAGGAAGGGGATCTGGACGTGGGTGGTGACGGCCATGAGCCCCGACCCGGAGGGGTCGCACATACTGAACACCTGCCCAACAAACGCAGGTCCCCCGCCCTTGGACGCTCCCAATCCCTCGATTCGCACGTCCCCGCCCGCAGGCGAGAAAGCCGAGCTGCTGGAAACATTGACAGCGCTCCGACTACCCGGAAACGAAGACGACGAAGAAGGTGGAGGCGGCAGTCGCGGCGCGTCGGCGAAGAGGACGGGGGAGCTCACGACCTGCGTCCAACAGGTGCCGATAGGGGCCGCGGGGGCAGCGCGGGGGGAGGCGGCGGCCATCGCCGGCGGCGTTGGTGGCTCCGACGAAACTCTTAGCCCTTTCGGCCGAGTTGGGTTTGAGATTTTGAGTTTTGGGCTTGGGCTTGGGCTTGGGCCTGGGCCTTGGGCTTAGATTTTTGTCGCTTCTTCTAATTTAATTGTAAAAAAAAAAAATCAATTTAAACCTCGACTTGAGTTTAAGAAACAAAAATTGTTCTTAAATTGAAAAAATATGAGAATGGAGGCTGGAGATTTGGGAAATAAAAATTACATTTGGATAGTTATTTAAATTTAGTTCATTTAGTGTGATGAAATTTAAATAAACCAAAAATATTGCATCCAATCAATTATCTGCACGTTGCCCACATAATAATTTTATTTTAGATGATTCATTTTAAACCGTATTAATACGGATATATTTTAACATTTTTACGACAATTTGCATGGTTAATCAGTCATTTTTACAAAAAAAAGATATTTAAATGGATGGAATGGTATTTGATGGGCATTATTGTCACGAACTCAAATTCGGAATTGAACTTTTAAAATCAGATTTATATAGATCATTATACTAAACTGAAAACATAGATAAAAGTGAATTCAAGTTAAATGTAGAGGCTCTATTTGAATTTAAGAACAAATAACACAAACTTGATCACTGCAAAACTAAAAGCTCAATAAAAAACACAAAAAATAACTCATTATTTAAAACAATCTTTTTTTAAAAAAAATTATGGAGCTTAAAATATGGGGCAAAATTAAAGGTGGAGGCAAAAAAATTTCGGACCTATTGACGTGGGCATGACGCAATCAAACGAAATCTGAAAATGGACCATTGACCGCCGCAAAACACGCGTCATCCCCAATCTTCCCCATCACACGTGTGCACCTACCCGCCAAATTTCCAAATCTCCCACCCAATTCCTCACCCGAACCCATTGATTTTGGCTCTTCCCAAAGCTCCCACCTTTTGAACTCTTCTCTCCCCCAATTGTGGAGATTTTGGCTCCTTTTCTGGTTCTTGTTCAGAAAGATTGATTTTTTTTTTTTTTTTGGAGTTGGTGCAATGGAGCAGGAGTTGGTGGAGCTGTTCCAAGCGGCAAAGAAGGCGGCGGACGCTGCGGTGGAGGATGAGGCCGGCGGGCCGGAGGAGGAGAGGTGTGTGGATGCGTTGAAGAAGCTCCGGGAGTTCCCGGTTACGTCCGGCGTCCTTGTTGCCACCAGGGTAATTTTTTTGTTTAAAAAAAAAAGGTTCTTGGTTTTGGATTTTGGATATATGGATTTGGCGCATTGAATGAATGTGGGATTTAGGTTTGGGATTTAATGGAAAAGTGATCAAATTTATCAAAGTTTGTAACTGTTTCCGGATAATAAGCGTTTTTGGAGGATTCTAATTGATTATTTGGTTGTCCTTCGTGGTAAAGAAATTAGATTTTTATTGATTATTTACTTTAGGTTTGCTGAATCCTTATTGATTATTAGGTTTGTTTTTAGGTTATGTGAATATGTTTTTTGTAAATGTTGAAAAAAATATATTAATTAGCTGATCTTATTTTTTAAAGTTTATGCCATTTATGAAGTGTCTTTGTGTTTATCTGTTGGTTGTTTTTGGTTCCTGTTTACCAAATTCTGTGCCCTCACAAATGACAGCTTGCATTTCCTTTCGGTGTAAATGTTATATGTATTCTTCTTACGCCTTTATTAGGCATGATAGATTTATTATTTTGTGTCAATAGATTTACTGCATTCGTAGTTTCATTATTATATTAAGTTTCAAAATTCATTTTCATGTTATCCATTTATGTTATTGATTCAATTATGATATGGGGGATGCTGGCCTTTTAGCAAATTGTTGTGAATAAGTAGGCCATTATTGTTAAGGAGATCTCCTCCTCCTTTTGGCCTTTTTAATGCAATGTAATATTATAGCTGGGAATGCTGATGAAATCATTTTTGGGATACTGTTGAAATTGATTCTAGCTGCTGTTGTTTCTTTGCATAAACTTTATGCCTTTAGCTTTTTTTATGTTTCTGATAGCACAAAAGTTGTTGATTACTTTTTCTATTTGTTATTTTTGGGCAGAACATCTTTGAATTGCATGATATGCAAACATGGTTATTGTAACACACTATCATGTTTCAGGTTGGTAAATGCCTTCGTGTGCTGACTAAACATCCTCAGAAGAAAATCAAGTCTATGGCATTGGATGTGTTTGATGTTTGGAAGAATATAGTGATTGAGGAGGCTAGCAAAAATGATAAGAAAGATGATCACCCTGAGGGTAAAATTTCTGCCGGGGCTGAGATAAAATCACCTAAAGCAATGCCAGTGATGGGTGATCAGATTCAAACTACTGAAGCAAGAAAGGTGGAAGTTATTTCAAAGCCCGCCAGCGGGACAGTCAAAAAGATTGTTGGGAGTGAAAATACTACTAGATCGGACTCTTCAGCTTTCGTTAGTGTGACAAAGGCAGAAACTGTCCATCTTGAAAAAAATGGCAGCAAAGAGAACCACACAGAAAACGTCTCCACAATCCCGTCTGCACCACCAAAGTTAAATACGATGATTAAGTGTAATGACCCCATTCGTGACAAACTACGGGAAATGATTGCTGAGGCGCTCCGAAAAGTTCGAAAAGAGGTTCAAGAGGATATTATTGAAGAAGTAAATGCACAAGACTATACACGTGTTGCGGTTACGGTTGAGTCTGTGATGTTCGAAAAATTAGGTCGTTCCAATGGAGCTCATAAAGTTAAATATAGGTCCATAATGTTCAATCTCAAGGACGGTAATAACCCAGACCTTAGGAGAAGGGTTCTACTGGGAGAGATAAAGCCAGAGAGGCTTATTCAGATGACCCCTGAAGAGATGGCCAGTGATCAGAGAAAAAAGGAGAATGACCAGATTAAGGAGAAAGCTTTGTTTGAATGTGAACGCAGTGGAGCTCCTAAAGCCACCACAGATCAATTCAAATGTGGTCGATGTGGGCAGCGGAAAACTACTTATCACCAAATGCAGACTCGAAGTGCGGATGAACCAATGACAACTTTCGTTACATGTGTAAACTGCAATAATCATTGGAAATTCTGTTGACTGCGTTATCCATGCCTAATTTGTGCGCTGAGCTTAGCATGACTTGCCCTGTTTCATCTCATTTTTAAGCGACGGAGAGGGTGGTCACCATGTACAAGTTGCATCTATCCAGAAATAACTAGGTCTATATATGTGCTAACTAGTCGGTTCTAGTTCTTTTTCTATTACTAACTTGATTACTATGTCGTAATTTAGTGTTCACTGTTTAGAAATCCCTTGTTCCTTTGTTATAAAGAGTTTATCTTGATGTAATAATGTTAGAATGCTTAGTCATACATTATTAGTCTGAAGTAATAAAGGAGCAGTTCCAGCTTTATGAAATTCGTAGTTGGCTGATGGTAGGTGTTTCGGCACCCTGTTGCTGCCCAGTATCTTCTCCATCAAGACAAATTATTGATCGTCGTTCTTGTTCTGTTTGGCGCCGCCCGTGATCACCGTCCAAAGCTTTGTACATTGTTCTTTATTGTTTAAACCTGCAACCTTAACTCTTCACAAAAAAAAAAGAAGGGAAAGAAAGACGTTACTGTGGCTCATGTGGGAAGTCCACATCTTGGTTGCTCCATGACTCGTTACTTGCAAAAACCAAATTGTCATGCACAGACACAACTCTTTGGATGTCCCTCTCCTTAACACCTTCTTCCACCCTTTTGCTGCATAACAACATGACCCCCTCACTCTATCCTGCTCTGCATGCCAACAAGAAGACCAACGCCGTCTTCGTGATGGGCGCGCGCCACTGGCACCGGGAAGTCGAAGCTGGCCATCCACCTTGCCCTCCACTTCTCCGGCGAGGTCATCAGCTCCGACAAGATGCAGTTCTACAACTGCCTGGACGCCCTCACCAACAAGGTGACGTCCAAAGAGAGGAGCTGGTCCCCCACCTCATCGTCGTCTGCCCATTGATTTACCTTTGAGAGAATAAAAATAATAATTAATTTATAATAAATTTTTAAAAAATATTATAAAATATATTATATACGATAACATCATAATATTTTATTATATTATATTATCAAATTAAATTCAAATCAAATTTATATTATAATTAAAACAAATCAAGTTGAATATTGTCTTAATCAAATTTGGCTTGGAAGATTTAAATTTTATATCGATCATTTAAATATCAAATTTTGAATCAAATCAAATTGAATCCCTATTTAAACCATATTTTTAATAATTAGACTATATAAAAGATATAATCGCACATTACTTTTAAATTTTATAAATAATATTTTAAAGGTAATTCCATTACAACAAAATTATGCACATTCGGCTACATTTTATATTATTTGTATTGTATAATTGATTTAAATATAATTACTTTTAAAAAATTTAAATGCAAACAATATTTTTTATTAGCTATTTATTTTTCACCCATGGTCCTACCCTAATTAAAAAATAAATCAAATAAAAAAGAGGAGCAAATAATACAATATTTTATTGACCATTATAATAATGATAGCCTAGATCCCATGGTCTGAAACTCTCGAAAAGTCAGTGGTTTGCTTGCAAAGAGAGGGGAGAGAGGAGCTGGCCGCCCTCCATTGGATCATCCTCTTCCCTCTCCGTCCAATCCCCAATCACCTCCCTTTCTCCGTCCTTTGATCTCCAACCAGGTTAATCATCTCTCCTCCTCTGTGAAAGTGTAATTTTTTTCTGAATTTTTTGATTTTTTTGCTATTTATTTGTATGTGTTTTTCTACTGTCAAATGTTGGGTGGGGCTTTTGGTTGTTGGATCTGGACTTTTACGAGTTTGTATGGGTTGTGCAATTTGGTTTGCTTGTTTGGTTGTCATTGGGTCCGATAAAGTTGCTTGCTTTTTGCTCATATGGGTGTCTTGTGGTGACCATGGTTTTTAGGAGGGGAATTGGGCATGTTTTATGGTCTTTGATATTGGTTATAGGGGTGGATTGAGAGATGTCCCGTGTGATTTGTGCTGCTATGTTGCTTTCACAATATAGTGTTGGTGCAATGTAAGGTGAAAAGAAGTGATTTGTGTTCTCTCACGGTTGTAATACATCTCTTGGGGTTCATTGTGTGCATGCTTTTTTTGTTTTTGCTAATCTCTTGAATGTGCCATGAATTGTCATTTTATTGTTTTTTATTTACTTATTTATTTTCATTTGTGGTGTTCTGATGTTGCAGGGATGGCTTCAAAACGCATTCAAAAGGAACTCAAGGACCTCCAAAAGGATCCTCCTACTTCCTGCAGTGCCGGTACCTGTGCTTTACTGTTTAATCCTTTCGTTACATGACTGTTTTACTGTGGGAATTCCATATGTATTTTGCCATTTAGCAGTCAGGGCTCCCATTTCATTGACGTCTGTACGTTCTTGCTATGAATTATGTGAAAAGCTAAAAATTATATTTGATTACCGACTAAACTCAAGCTACTATCTTTACTCCAAGTTTATATTCCACTAATAGTTTCATTGATCTGTATGTGCTACTGCTGAAATATGTACTCCCGGGAAAGTGCATAGATAGCCAATGTTTTCAACATTAATTATTTATGTTTATGCTGATGCAGACAGGAAAACTGTCAATAAAGGAGGCAACATGAGTATTGAGTTTAATTCTGCATAATTATCAATAGCAAGCTGAATTGGTAGGGAAATTAAGATATTAGTGAAACCATTTTTTATTTTCCAGGGATCAAAACAGGAATCCACTTGAAGTTTACATTTTTTTTGTGTTTCTATCGGGGCAAAAATTGTTAGCTGTTGGTTTTTTTATGGTAAAGTTAAATTCACTCACACTAAATTGCTATAGGCCCTGTTGCTGAAGACATGTTCCATTGGCAAGCGACAATAATGGGCCCCCCAGATAGTCCGTATGCTGGGGGTGTATTCCTAGTTACCATTCACTTTCCTCCTGATTATCCATTTAAACCACCAAAGGTATTTTCTTTTTATGCTAGTTGCTGGATTTTTTTCTACATTTGGTACATATTCAGTGTGGTTATACTTGAATTCATGTGGAAAGCTACACACCTTTTTTCTTGCTTAAGGGGCGGGAACTCCTAGGTTACTTGTTCAGCTGACAGAATTTCGTTATGATCCTTACTATTGTCTGTTAATGAACTTATCAGTTTTATGAAATAACAAATCTGACCTTTCTAAATTTTCCTTTCTAAAGGTTGCTTTTCGGACGAAAGTGTTCCATCCAAACATCAATAGCAATGGAAGCATTTGCCTTGATATACTTAAGGAGCAGTGGAGTCCAGCGCTTACCATTTCAAAGGTTTGTGACTAGTGTAGCATCTAGTTCTTCAAAGGTGTAATTCCATCAGCTTTTTCTATTATCTATTTCTGTGATTGTTGTTTTATTGTCATCAAGCAGTAGCATGCTTCACACGAACTTTTTCTTCTTCAGTTTTAGTGGTCCCTAAAATCTTGATTTGTGTACATAACATGTGTTTCAACGTACTGTTTTTATGTTTTATGTGCTTTATTTTGTTTAAATGTGATTACTATTTTTATTGTCACTTGTCTTTTTTGAGTTTGATGAGGATTTGTATTGTATAGATGCTCATAGTATCAGCTAAACTAGGAGTAACAAGAAGCAGAAAGCTGGGCTTGTGTCCACTATGGAGCCAAGCCAAGCTTGAGCTGGCATGGTATCTGAATTAAAGTAGTCCCTATTCTGAAACTATTATTTTTTTGAGCTAGAATGGAGTTAATAGTTTATATAGAAATTCATCGAGTTCGTTGTTGACCTGGGGTTGAATACTGGGCTTAGCTTGCATCATGCATTGAACCAGTTTTGATGCTGCTGATGAGGAATGCTTAGATCATAAATCCGTTATAAAAGTACATGCTACTTATCTAAGTAACTGCACATGGAGTCTTCTTTTGTAGCAAATTAACATAATGCATTTGTATTTGAAATTGTCTCCATTCACGTCTTTAGTCTTCTTCAACTGCTTTTGAATCCATTCACAATGGTTCATGTCATTTGACTGGGATCTCTAGCGGCTGCACATGGTGTCCTTTTATGCGCTACCTGTTTTAAGATGATTTAATCTTGGCTACTAGAGTTTGATATGAACATTAGTGCCTGTTCTTATTGATTTGCATTTATGGCCACACTGAGCTGTTCTAATTGGTGGTCATGGTATTTTGTCAGATTTAAAACTGATACCCCCATTTAGTTACAATATGAGGACTTCTATCTTTATTCTGACTTTCGAATTTCAGGTTCTTCTCTCCATCTGCTCTTTGCTGACGGACCCAAACCCAGATGATCCACTTGTCCCTGAGATTGCTCACATGTACAAAACAGATAGGAACAAGTATGAAACCACGGCAAGGAGCTGGACACAGAAGTATGCCATGAGTTGAGTCTCTGATGAAGGATCTGCCTCAGACCTCCTTTGAGGGTAACAGGAACTTTGTTAAGTTTTAAGTGAAACAAAAAAGACACTTGCGTCTAGTTTATGTGAAATTTGGTTTCTAATTACTATTGTGCAAGTGCCACTGTCCAAAACAAAACAAAAGATTTGTCCATTGTGACTATTTATGTTGGATTTGTGATGTTTCTTTCCGGAACGGGATTTGATCGTATGGGGATTTAAAGTTCATGTGCTCTCTGAAGCTTTTCCACACTCCTACTTTGCTAATATAGTGTGTGTAGAAATTATTACTACTGCATTTTTTACAAGTACTCGGAAAGAGTTGCACTTGTGAATTTTTTATGTTCTGATATATTTAAAGAGAATTGCTCTGTGCATTTGTTGAATCTTTGTTTTATATCTAAAAATGTAAAACATTGAAGGAAAAAAATTGATTTCCATATAAACCATGCTGCGTAGCGAACTGAAATTTGACATCTTCCCTTGTCATTCCTCCTGCTGCGGTCCTGTTAATTCTTACTTGAACTCATCCATTTATTTATCATTTTCTTCGATTATGTGATCGACCCAGCCGACTCCATTTTTACAGTGAAGATTATTCATTGCTTCATAGTAATTTTTAGATGGTAACTTTGAACCTATTCAAAAAAATTTGAACTCAAGCCTTTAAGAAATGGAACTTTTACTACGTACTTTGATAACTCTTCTCATGTGAATTTTTTTTTTTAACAGTTTAACCCATGAACATTATAGAACAAGCCATAGCTTTAAATTCGAATACCAGTTATTATATTGGATTCTTATAGTATATTTGGCTCATTTGGATTGAACTAGGTTTAACAAAATTTTAAACTATAAGTAAAATATTTTATCAAATGTTAAAAATACATTTTATCATTTACATTTAATAAAATGTCAGATCAAATATCATAATTTTTTTTTTAGAAAACTAAATTGTGTAAAAATTTCAGATTAAAAAAATTAAAGCTAAATTAAAATGGCATGAAAGCCTAAATCGTTATACGTACCATGGAGCAAACCCCCCTCTGGAAGAGTATGGAAATGTAGCTGTCCCACTTTCATGGTCTTCTAGCTGGCCTATATGATTTAAGGGGCCATAATCATTTTTGCGACGTTTTGTAAAAAAGTCCTCTTACCACATAAGGCCAAATACGTTTTTTTTTTATCTATTATGAATTATCAATATAATTTTATATTTTTACATCAAAAGGGCTCAAAGCAACCCTAACAACCACCCAATTAGGTGAAGAAGGAAATAGTATCTTTAAGCCCTTGAATGAAGGCATCAACATCCTCTTTCGTGTTGTAAAAGTATAGACTTGCCCGTGCACTTGCATTGATGCCAAGCTTCCTGTGAAGCAGCTGCGCGCAATGGTGGCCAGATCTAATGGCAATGCCATGCTGAAATAAACAATGAACAATCCAAAACATAAGCAAAGTTGATAATTAAACGATCAATTAGCAAATTTTCTCATTGCCAGACCTGTTGATCAAGTAAGGTTGCAATATCTGTTGGATGAATGTTCTTAACATTAAAGGAACAAAGAGCTGCTCGATAAGTTGTCTCTGATGGGGTCGGTCCATATATTTGAACATTGGGAATAGATGACAGGTTCTTATAAAGATAATTAGCAAGCTCCACCTAAGAAAATAGCACAAAAATACTGGTACTTAGTTCTGACATTTTGGTAATGAAAATGTACACAAATTAAACTATAACACCATGATATAACCATAACAAACACTCTGGTACATAAGAAATCATGTAAAATAAGGTGGTAATGGGAAAAAAATATTTGTGAAAACAAAAACATTTCGGCCACAAAACCAGCTAACTGACCAAGCATTGCATGCTTGTAAGAATTAACTAGCATAACATTGAAACATCCTTTAAAAAATATATGACTTTGTCAATTTATTGCAAATACATCGGCTTGTAAAATTGAACAAATGCTGCACACATAGAAGTTGCAACAACTTCTAGGGCCCAAAAACTAATACAGAAACTTGAGGTTCAGTCTAGTAACTCGTCAAATTAGCTATTGTTAGCCATTACTACTAGAATTTTGTACTCTTAGTTGGTTTTCTACACAATAAATAAAATGATACAACTCAATGACCTTATAATCATGAATCATGACCATCGACAGTCACATGGACCCTAGGGAGTTATTTGGTGGAATGAGATCCATGTACCTGATTATTGGGATTAGGTTGATGGATAAGAAGAAAAAGAAGAATTATCACTGACCTCATACTCATGGATTTTTTGCATACCAATGGTTGATAAATAGTCGATTGCAGCTCCCAATCCTATGGCTTCTCCAATAGCTGGAGTCCCGGCCTCAAATCTGCCAAAAGATCCTGTCAAATATTAGTCAATATTTATATTTAAAAATCGATATAAATGTGGAAAACAAGAATCGGGAGTTTCACAAAAAGCACAAATGCGGAATAATCAACATATTCATGCACAAAAAAGAAAAAAAAATTAACCTTGATGGAGGATCTGCATATGTGGAATAATCTTCATAGACATCTTGAATCATTTCACCACCACCTAATGCACAAAACAATTTAAGGTGGACCTAATACAAGACATAAAACTAGTATCTTAAAATTTTCTATAAATAATAACTAAACAGACAGAGACGCAGAATATGTCGATTAACAAAAAAACAACGTAGTGTTAAAAATGCATAAATGAATATCTCACCTAGGAATGGCGGCATTTCCAATAAAATATTGTGCCTGCCATACAAAAAGCCAACTCCTGTAGGCCCACACATCTGAAGCATGTTTAAACTTAAACTTAACTGCCCTTCTAAAAGTGGCTAGAGAATTTGTTAACTAAAGTAGGCGCAATTATTAAACGTTACCTTGTGAGAGGATGCAACCAGAAAATCTACCCCAAGACTCCGTACATCGACAACCATGTGGGGAACACTTTGACATGCATCTACTAAAACCTTCGCTCCCACATCATGAGACCACTCAGCTATCTCTTTAACAGGGAGAACAGAACCTAAAAACAAGAAAGTGTCACCTCCATCAAGTAAGACACCACAACACTACGACGCAATTACTGAAGAAAGGCTACCAACCTAATGCATTCGATACGTGATGAACAGCTACAAGCTTTGTCTTATTTGAAAGGAGCCGCCTGAGCTCCGCAACATCAGGTATCCCTTCCTCAGATAATCCAACATACTTAAGAGACACACCAGTCTTTTGGGCAAGAAGATGCCATGGAACGACAGCACTGTGATGCTCGGCTATTGTAAGTAACACCTATGGAAGGCACACTATGATTAAACCAAATGCAATCACGAATACATCCTGCAATATTGTTGACAGCTTAATTTTCAATTAGAAAGATAACTAACTAACACAATAAACGAATTACCACATCCTTCAAATCCAACACTTATAGATGAGAAAGAAGGAACAGAGAACATGCAAAAGACGCAACGCCAACTATCACAAATAGATTTGAGAGCCAAAAATTTTAAAAAAAAATCCCCATCAAGCTACGTAATGACATTTTAAGCATCAAATATATCAAGTACTGAAGTTGACAGACAACCTCGTCACCAGCCTTTAAGTTGGGTATACCCCATGAATTGGCCACAAGGTTTATTGCTTCAGTGGCATTCTTTGTGAATACAATTTCCCCCACGTCCGATGCATTAACAAAATCAGCCACCTTTTTCCGCGCCATCTCATATTCATCAGTAGCTTTAGCACTAAACGCATCAAAAAAAAAAAAACAACACAAAAAAGTTCAATCCCCAAACAGAAAAAGATCAACTTTTTTATGAACGAACAATCCAAACCACATAAAATTCTTATTCAACAAGCATTCATCAGAGTCATGTTAACTTTATTACAAAATCAAAAAAACGAAAAAAAGGCGAATTTCCTAAAACTACCTCAAGGAATGAATACCACGATGCACATTCGAATTATAGGTGGTGTAGTACTCCTGTAGCACCTTCAACACAGAGCTAGGCTTCTGGGAGGTCGCAGCATTGTCCAAATACACCAACCTCGTCCCATTCACCTCCTAAAAACAAACACCAACCACCGAAAAAAAATCATATATTTCACAACATTTCATCAAACAGACTGCGCGCATGATCAAAAGCACCCAAAAAGAACCCATTTTTGCACCAACCTACCTGGTGCAGAATCGGAAAATCGCCTCTGGTAACATGCCCGAGCGACTCGGTGAGCCGGCCGACGTCGACCGGGCTCCGCACCGTCTCCGCCGCCGCCGCCGCCGCCGTGGAGCAGCACAGCGGCCTGGGCGGGAATCGGAGGGATGTTGGCGGCGGGGAGAAGAGGTGGGAGAGGAAGGGGGCGGCGGAGATGCGGCGACGCGCCGCCGCCGGCGGCGGGGAGTGGGTGAGGGAGGCCATGGGAGGTCGGTTGGAGAAGGCGGCCAACCGTGAAATATTTATTATAAAATAAAATCATTTAATATCAGACGGTGTAAAATACATGTCACCATTTAGATCTTATAATCAATTGTTTTTAAATTTTCACAAGAATTAATTTTATAATTTATAACTACAATTTGGGTTTGGAACAATTTAATAAATATTATTACTTAAAATTCAAGTAGATAATTCAATACAAAAATAAATAATTAAAACGGTTGTAAAATTTCAAATTATTTTAATGTTTATATATGCCACCTATTTAGAAATCAATTCCTAGGTACTTTTAAACAGGTATATTTTAAAAATTTTAAAAATAAAACTTAATATCTGAATAAGAATTTCAAGATAAAAATTTATCAACTCCTTATTTATTTGATATATTAAAAAAAGTTCAAATTAGAGGTGTACTTAATATAAACTAATAAATTATACCATGTGTAGCTCAATTTACTTTTTTAAAATATTATTATCAATAAAAATAATCTAAATTATATAATATTGTTTAGGTCCATCAAGAATTGATAGGCCCATCTAGAACAGGCCCATTTAAGTTTTTGGGTCCCACAAATGAGGCCCACCTACATTGACCGGTCAAAGATATACAGGCCGACCGTTAACTAACAGTTTCAACGGGTTTTTTTAACTATGGTGATTGATTGAAAAAAAAAAAATTAAACAAAATAAACATTTTTCTCTTGGGTGGTAATGTTCTTTTTATGCGTCGTAATTTGTTGTATTATGTTTGGTTTAATGGGTAGCCCATCTGATTCTTCTTCATTCGAATATGTTGTTTATGTGAGTATCTGTCAAGGTATATATTAAGAATAAGATGTATATCATCATACACAGAAGGCTTGTACTTATTACTAAGAAGAAGAAGAAGAAGAAGAAGAGCCAGAGGACAGGATGGAAATCATGGTGGAAATATTCACACCATCACAAGTAAAGAAGACTGGAAAGAAGAGACTACGGAAGCAAAAAAAGATGGAAAAATAATGAGAATCTATATCAACTTCAAACTATAGTTTAGTTTATAAGTGTTGATTCTGGTATAGAATTCTATGTGCATTGTTTTGTTAATTTTCTTACTTCTATATGATATATTAGTTTCTGCTAGAAGTTATCTTCGAATTAGCTCAGGGCGTTAAAATTAGATTGTGGATTTCATCTAAACCGTCATTGTTGCGCGAAATAACTCGGTAAAATTATTCTGTTAAATGTTACAGGAATTCAGCTCTTCATGGGATATTCGAGCAACACCAACCTTCTTTTTCTTGAAGGATGGGAAGCAGTTGGATAAACTGGAGGGAGAGCTAACAGTCCAGAGCTAGAAAGGCAAAATTGAACTCTGTGAGCCACCACGTCTTTGTAAAGAATGATGCAATTGTTGCCAAATTAAACATGTTTGATAGCTTATCTCATTCCACACCATACTTCCGTGAACTTAGCTCATCACACATCTGAAATCCAAAAACACACAGCTATGCATCTTCTATAGTACTTCAATGTTTAAATCGTACATGCCCAAATCATCTTTTTCAACCTTGAAAAGGAAAAACAGCTCATCACCTCAACCAAAACATTTATCCACCAAACATTGACATTTTGTTTGTTCATTTTGGCCAGAGAATGTATGGTCATTTACAACTAATGCCTAGTTGGTGAATCCACTAACTCGTGGAAAAATGCCTACCAATCGCTGCACAACGAGTGATTAGAAGTCTCATCGATTCCACCCCAGGTAGAGATCATTATTGGGTGAGTCAAGCTGAATTTTATTTGAGATTGAGTTGTCTGAAAAACAGTTTTTATGCATATTTTTTCAACTAATAATCGAAGAATTTGTGATAAAGGCCGACAAAAACTTCCATAAATATTGTCTCTAACTCGATGCAAACTCATGGCCAGAGCTGTTACCTATCACCACTTTCAACCATTTTTCCCCCCAAGCAAGACAACGCCTCCTCAACCTGGTCAAGCCGATGCTCTCCTTTTCTTCTGCTTTTTCTTCTTCCTAAAATCTTCACATATACGCGTTTTTTTTGCTCCAGTTCTTGAGGCCACGTTCTATGTTCCTTCCCCCAATTTGCCAGCCAAAAGGTGTCATATCATAATCCCACTCTGCTTTTGTAATATTTATATCATGGAAGGCCGACACGGAAAACTGCTAAGACAGATGATCAGTAGCTTTCGCCATTGTCATTTATCTTAGAAGTTCGTTTCCCACTTAATTTATTACAAGATAATATATTGTAAAGTGTAAAAGATTGTGGGTACGTTTTTATAAGAGCAAAGATCTAATGAATAATAAGAAAGATGAAAAAAACGTGTTATCTACTTTCAAATCATTCTATCTTATAACCCTCTTCATGGATATATTATTTTTCCTCATTATTGTTCATTGGTCCAATTAATTTGGCACACATACGCAAGGTAAATGCACTAAAATCTTTGAACATGTAAAAACAATATGGAGGCCGCTGACATTGAGTTATGCAGATATATCATAGTCTGCAAATGATTCTAGATAACAGTAGCAGAAGAGATTAACACACTTTTTATGGCAACTATAATTGTGGAATTACGACACTCTCCAAGTATATTACACTATATATCTGTCTCTCAAGTATTATAACTTCTCTTGCTTGATTACCATCATTTTCCATCTCAGAAGCTCTCTATACTTTTACATAATTCACTGCCCCTTGGGATTCATAATCTGAGAGTACACAGCATTTGGTGTTAGCCCATCAGAGTCATCACTGGCTAAAACTATGGCCACCAAGGTTCATGGTGGTTGCTGAACTTTTCGAGTAGGAGATGCTATCACAGTAAAACGCATCTTCCCTTTGTTTTCTGGTAAAGGGTGTCTCTTCGTTATCGGTATCAGTCTGAAATGAACCACTCTCTTCGGCACTCTCTTGAAGTTGCAAGGCAAATTCAAGGTTCCACAGAACATCTCCCATGGATGGTCGATCAATTCCTTGATCTGCCACACACTTCTCAGCAGTCTCAGCAAATTTTTTTAGGCACTCAGGAGCTATTTTGCCTTCAAGATAAGGATCAATGATCTGGTCCAAAGTACCTTTTTTCTGGCAATGGAGAGCCCATTCAGCCAAGATGACTTGTTCCCTTGGCAGTGAACTATTCAAGGCTGGGCGAGCACATAGAACTTCAAAGAGTACCACTCCAAAGGAATACACATCTGACTTCTCCGTCAACTGTTGCCGCCGAAAGTATTCAGGATCAAGATAACCAAAACTACCTTTCACCACAGTGCTCACATGAGTGTTGTCCAACGTTGGTCCAGTCTTTGACAATCCGAAATCTGACATCTTGGCCACCCACTTTTCATCCAAGAGGATATTTGTGGTTTTCACATCGCGATGTATGATAGTGTGCTTGGCCCCTGTGTGGAGGTAGTGCAAGCCCCTGGCAGCTCCAATGCAGATTTCAAGCCGCTGCTGCCAGGGAAGAAGTTGCTTGTGTGTCTTGTACAGATGCTCCCTAAGTGTACCATGCGCCATGTAATCATAAACCAAAATCATTTCACAGTTCTCCTTGCAGTAACCAATCAGTGAAACAAGATGGCGGTGCCGAAGTTTGGAGAGCATCTCAATCTCGGTTTGGAACTCATGGACCCCTTGCTCGGAGAGAGGATTCCCTCGTTTGATGGCTACCTTAGTGATGCCACCATCAATCTCACCTTTGTAAACTTTCCCAAAACCTCCAACACCAAGCACTAGGGCCTCGTCAAAGTTGTTTGTTGCAGCTTTTATCTCAGCAAAAGAGAAATGTCTACAGAGATTGGCCGGGAGGGTAGAAGCATAGCTTCCTGTAGTACCTGTTTTCGCAGATCCTCCTGAATGGGAATTTCCATAGAGAGGCAGTGGTAGCCAGGCTGATGGCCCATCACTGCTAGTTGAATCCTTCCCTTGATTCCAGTGCCGGAAAATTGCAAATAGGAGCAAGAGAATGCAGAGAACAGCAATTCCTCCCATGGTGCCTCCAATAATAGCAGGAACTCGGTCCTTTTTTGCTGACATGATAATTTTATCCAATTGAACATCTGGCTGGCGAAGAGGATTTGGATTTGCTCCTGCAAGATTTCCATCACTGTTGTTCAGCTTGAAAACCTCAATGCCGTTCAAAACTGCATCATAAAACTCTGGTGCAGTATTTGTATTGGGATGAAGCGCAATCCAGAGGTCTGTAAAATGCTCGCCCTGCTTTTCTGGGATAATCACCACATAGTCCTTGAAAATTGGGATCCCATTGCCTACATTACCATTCCAAGAAATCACGTCAGCTTCTTCTTCAGCTGTTTGATTATTGATAAAAATCTGAAACACCCTCTGGTTTGGCTTAGCGATCTCGAGCAGGATCTCACAGAAATGGAGGCGAACTAGATAAGTGAAGTTTGAATTAACACTAAGAATCCAAGTGAGGTTGTAATTCTGGTTGATATTGGCATTAGGTCCCATGGACCTTGCAGTTGCATAAACATCAGTTGGAGCAATATAACCAGGGAAATCTTTTGTGTATCTCATGGTCACATTTGAATCTTTCGCATAAGAGACCCCAAATGCAGCTCCATATATGTATGGGGAGTCATCATCCCAGGACCGATAAAGTCCTGAATCCTCTGTAGGAGAAACATATTTCCCACCAACATTCAACCTGTACACATTCTGAAGAGCAATACTCTGATCAATACTATAGGGCTGCTTCGGCATAACAAAAACTGGATTTGTTCCAACCTCAAACATGTAAGGCATGGAAACAACCTCAATACCGTTTATGAATGCATAGGCGTTTGGCACACCCTTGGCTGGAGTAAACGTCAAGTTCAAAGTTCCTCCAGTGGCATTGATAGAAAATTCCTGGACAAGGTAATCAAAGTTGAGTGCCTGGCTGGTGAGCGAGGCACTGAAGTTGTGAAGGAGAGTGTAAGATCCAGAGGTGACATCAAAGACACCATCTGACGCAGCACGGCTGCCATACTGGTTAGGATAGAAATACAGCCGAACAAACTTCCGGCCAGGACCAACAGGGACTGCATAGGTGAACTCTGAGGAGATGATCCGAACAGTGGTGAATGGTGCCACATTGGGCACCCCAGGGGCCATGCTCTGGGGCTTGGATGTCAATGCATTTTGGCTGTAAGGGGCAATCTTGGAGCGTATGTCACCGGTCCATTGGCGCTTGTCCTCGCCATAGGTTGTGCCGTCAGAGCCACAGTCCAAGAGGATGTTGTCCCCTGGGGTGTAGCTACTGGTCTGAGCAGTAACTGTTTGAAAGATGAGCAAAGAAAGCAAGAGCTGGCCGAGAAAGCTGCTCTGGAATTTTCTGCTACACATCTTCATTGATAAAAACATGAACTTTATGGAAAATTCAGAGTTTTGCTTGCGAAACACCAGATCTGCAAAAACATTGGCACACAACAACTGATCACAAACAGATATTGGAAATAAAGCTCACACTAACATCAATATTCATAAAGTGTTCCACCATACGTCCACAATTCTACCTCATCCACCAACAGACCGAATCAACCACCGTTTTCAATAAAAAAGCTGAAATTTCACCAAATATGAATAGTATCTGCCTCCACTCAGACCCCATTGAGCTCGGGAAAAAGGTAAAGTGCCCAAAAGATGCAAACTTTCTAACTTACAACAGATTAACACACACATCAAGCAGAACCTATTTGCCGCGAAGTGTAACAAAATCCAAAATTTCATCAAAAGGATCTCATTTTTATGCAAGAAGAGTTCAGATGATAGCTCAATCTGTATCCCAAACAACCCAAAAATTCATATCAACAAGGAATTCAACCAAGTCAATTACATACGGCAACTAATTTTAAAAAAAAATGTGCAAAAACGAAAACTCGCTCAACAATCACACTCCTGAAGAGCCAAAAATCCAAACTTTATAAAAAAAAATTAAGACAAAAACGACTCCAATCAAAGCCACCCCTTGTAAAGAACATCCAGAAACAGCAATAATCCTCAAGCATGGGGATTCCACCATGCAACCAACAAAACCGCTCCAATAACCGATAACTGAGATCCCAAAAGGGAATAAGCGCATCAAAAATACTAGAATTTGCAGCAGCAGAAGTACCTCGGAGCGAAGGACTCTGGCCGGCGACGTCGAAGGACTCTGGCCGGTTTTTCCCTTTTTTATAGTGAGGTTTAAATTATAATTAAGACGAGGATTAACTTGATAACTAATTTTCAATTAAGAAGGGGATTAACTTGATACTTTAACTTTTTAACAGTGAGAAAGAGAAAGATTGTGTTAACAAATTTATATATATATATATATATATATATATATATTTCGTACTTAGATTTATTTGGCTTGGAAAAAAACGTGAGAAAAAAAATACAATCATTCTCCCATGAATGATGATGCTATATAATTTTTTTTTAATCAAACACTTGAAAGAAAATAATGAGATATTTTTTTTCTTTTGTTTCTTACATTTACTTTTATTTGTTTTATATCTATCCAAACAGACTGACTTGACGATTAAGTTTATAACAATAAAAATTAAAAAATTCCTTGTTTATATTCTAAAAAATTAGAAACATTAAGATTGGGGGTGTTCAAGTTTTTTTGAATTTCTCTCGGTTCGATTGTGAATTCTTGATCTCCACTGATACCTCATTTGATTTGATGGTTAGCGTGATTGATTTTTTTTATTGATTTTTCCTATAAATTTTATTTCTTTTTGTTGGATCGGAGTTTTGTGGGTAATTAAGTTGATATGGGTTTGAATAGAACTTAATCTCGTTTCTTTTATATTTATCTTAGTTAGAGTGGAATGTCTTAGTACTTGAGTTGATCCCAATTTGAGTGATGTTTAAGGTAGTTTAATTTTCATTTATTTACCCTAAGCACTAAGATATCTTAATTTATCATTATAATTAATTCCAATACCTGCCAATTCCAAAAGACAAAATATCGCTATAAAATAAATCTTACTCCAATGAGTAAATAAACACTCGAATAACAACTAAAAACCATGGGGTAACGAGAACCGAGTAGTATTTTTCTAATGGGACATGAAAATTAAAAGATATTTACTAATAATATTGGTGGAATTAAAACATAAAAAGATAATATTATATACTATAATAGAAAGCTAAATAAATCATTCATGAACTCTTTTTAATTTTAAATCATTCAACGAATTTATTTGACCCTATGTGTATTACGGTGAAGTCTACTCTAAGAGTTCTAAGACAAAAGCTAAAATTTAACGGAAGGTGGCCCATAATAATAAATCATGCAAAAGAATATTGAGTACCTCATTACATGTAAGATTGGAGCGGAAATCCAACAATTATATCGGTGAAGGCTAGTTTTAGTTTTAATGAAGATAACATAATATTAATGAGCAGCAGTCAGTCCAAGCTAATAACGCGGCGTACAATAATTGTGTCTATGATAAACCCAAAAAGAAAGAGAACAAAAAAGAAACAGAGTTAGAGCCTGTAGTTGTAAAATGTGACCATTTCCACGCGTTGGTGGCAGCCTCAAGTGGGATGGTCGGCGCCACGGGTCTCCTCCTTGTCTCCAACTGGAACTCAACACCATCTCTCCCTCCAGTCCATTTTTTTATTTTTTCCTTTTTAAGTGGGCGAATTTGCATCACTATATTATTAGTTTATCAAAAAGTAAATAATAATTGAGCCTATATCTTTGAAAATTCAGTTAGAATTATCATAGTCTGCTCAATGTTGTTCACTCCAAGAACAAGTGTAATGGCATTTTAATTTTTATACTGCTTTGCATTGAATGTGACTAACGAAAGTGAGGATAAGATGGCTCAGATGTTGGGTCAACGCCCTCTCGAAATGAACTTTCTTGGGAAGTTGCCTACAATGTCAAGGTCCATCACATGGAAGACAAGGTTTTTCTTTTTGTTGGCCACTAACCAAGTTACTAATTCCTTTTGGAGTTTTAAGAAAATAAACTACCTTTATGTACACATTCTGTAAAAAAATAGAATGATCAAACTTAACCCAAAAAAAATGCTAAACAAATTTGTCTTCATATCAAAATAGAAAAAAAAAAAAGAATAGTCCTCAAGTGTAGCAATGGAAGAAACTTTGGATGGGGGAGAAATCAAGTAAAGTTTACAAGATATACTTCAACAACATAACTTTAGATAGTGTAAATACAAGCTCCATCAAATACATGTAGGGGATCAGAATTGCAACTTTTGAAGTTCACTCGTCCATTTTGTTCATAGAATCGTTCTATCACTATTGACAACCTTTCCTATCCACCACCAAGAGCAATGTGTTCTCCTAAAAGATCTCAACACGTCTGTTACCATGTAATGTCTGTTTTCAAGAGAATGAGAAACCATAGAAATTGATGGATTTCAAAAGTAACTTGACATCCAGGATAGAAACTCCTGTTGGAAAACTCCATTATCTGTTAGCCTACTGCTTTAGGTCATCCATATTTGATTTGTTTCCATTCCAGGATATGGAAGCTTTCTCACAAGGCACAACACAAAAAGCACTCTTGGACAAAACTTGCACTCAATTGAGAATGACAATGTCCTCCCCACTGCTTCCAGAAGAATAGATCAAGAGCAAACATGCTCACATGAAATAAAAACCCGGAAAATCGGGCCTTCCTTTCAGTTACACTGGAGTAGCCGAAAACCATTACAACATTACACAATCAGACAAACCCGAACCTGAATTCACCCTGTAGCGAAATCGGGACCCCCAAAAAATCATAAAAGAGTGCCTCGTGATGTAAAAGAAAGAACCAATATCTGCTTGTCTAATTGTTTTTACTTCTCAATACCCTGCTGTATATACTGAATCAAGTCATAGCCAGCAGTGCTCCACTTGTTATAAGCATCATTGCAAGTGCGAATCATGAAATTTGCTGCTTCTCGTTCACTCATCTCTGGGTGGAAACGTTTTCGGAGATTTCCAATTGGATCTCCTCTACTGAAGCACGGGAGCCCACTATCCACCATCAGCAAAACAGTGCTGATTATTCCATCCATATACCTCCGAGCTGACAAGTAACCCTTCACACACAGGCTGCAAAAATGAATCAATTATTAGAAATACTTTCACACAAATAACCACCTAAGAGAACAGCGTCAGAAGCAAATTAAATCAGATGGGCAGAGATAAAGAGGAAGCCATATCGTTTTTGGTTAATGATTGCCGTCTGTGGAACTCACCTAACAAATTGGTGCCATGTCTCACTCTTCATGGATCCAGACGGGTCTAACAACTGAGTCATCTCATGGCTCAGTTTGAAGTGGGCACTTTCGAATCTCAGGTTGCCACCAGGTGATGTCTCCAAAATGAAGCCAAAATCGATGTGAACAAGCCTTCCCACACTGCAATATTCAACAAAATACTGACATACTGACTCAATGTTTTGAAACTGAAAGAAGACAAACCACATTCATACTTGTCAAAAAGAAGATTGCCATTATGCCTGTCTTTTGGTTGGAGCAGAAGACTTGCAACAGCATAACCAGCACTACTGATAATGAAGTTATTACGTGCTGCTTCAAAACTAGGTGACCCGACAGGTCCATAGTCTTGCTGAAAAATTTCATAAAGTCCACCATCGGTTGTTTCTCCCATCTGGCTTCTGCTTCGAGAATTAGAAACCACCTAGAAAATAACCAGAAATTCAATCAAAATTCTAGTTCAAATGATCGGTCATGTCATTACTGACTATTTAATCGAATTACAGAACAGATAAAGAAAAGAAAAATATCAAGAAATGAACCATCAATACCATAAAACAAAATATAAATAGCCAAGTTCACCTCTATAATGCCTCTCTCAGGTCCAGTTGGAAGAACTCCATAAGGAAATAAATAAAGATTGAGCCCAACTGCATCAAAAACATCTTTAAGAAGCGATATCACTTGCAATGCAAGGACATCTTGGCGACAGTCATCTCCAACCTGCATGACAGGAAAAAAAAAAAAGCATCTAAGTGGCAATAAGGATTTAAAACATATGTTGTATTATAACAAGTGCTAACATTTGCTAAAAGCATGCATAAGGCAACCAAATGGCACTGCACGTACAACTTCACATTATTCAAGAAAACAAGATGAAAAGCATGTATATAATTGGCCGCTGGTACATTAATACATCCTCCAACATTTAAAACTGCATTGTGTGGAAACATAAGCACAAGCAAAAGCCAAGAGGTAACGTTTTTTTTTTCTTTGACGAGGAAAATTTTCATTATTGCTTCCAAAGAAAAAAAAAATACAAAAAGGTCTCTCTCTAAGAGGCCCTGATGATTTATATCCAAGCATTTATTAAAGAAAAAGACAATGCACAAGAATTTTATGCTTATAGTTTAAGACTTTTGAGGCAAGCTGGAAGACGCTGAGAGGTCTAAGATTCTACTTTTGAATTCTATTTAGCCGCCATCTAGGAGATAGAACTGCCCAGTATCTATCTTATTCTTCTGCGCCCATCTGATATCCGAAGGGTGTTGGGGACATGGATCCTTGGTTTCCATGCGATGACAAAATTTTAAATTGTTAGATGCCCATCCTAATGCCAACCCTCCTCCTTTGTCCAGTCCCAAGCCCGGACATGAGAAAGGTTGGCATTAAGATTTAGAATAAAAAATTGTAGGCCTTTCTTGAAGCCAAGGGCCACAGACAACCAGTGATGAACCACCACCAAACGCAAGAAAGCCAAAGACCAAGGAAATTCAATGACAAACAATATATCCTTCAGACACCATAAGAAAGGCATTCTGTCCAAAAGGTAGCAAAATAGTCTAGTCTCTTGATTACCATTTTGGCAGATATTTAAAAAAACTGATTTCCCACATCTTTCATCGCTAATAATAATAGAGATTCTAACCACTCAATAGTTTTTCACTAGGAAGTTCCACCAAACAACTTAGCAGCTAGGCAAAGATAGGGAAAAAGAGAAATCGGTGAAAAGAAACTAGAATTCACCCTAGGCAGATATAACCATGAAGCTAAGCACTACATACATAAGCTTGATGCAAAGTAACCATCATGTTTTGCTATATGGTTGGACGACATAGCAAATGGGTAGAGCTTTGGTACTACCACGACTTTCATGTTGTTCTGGCAAGGACAGAGTCACTGACAGTGGTATCAAATAGGAGCAATGAATACAAAAATGAAAAACAATCGGAAGGTATGTGGCTTGGAGAAGGATGTACATGTTCAAAATGTTTGAATTGACTAAAGAAATAAAAATTTGGCAAAAATGTCTATAGGAGGAGAGAGCGTGCTAGAAGCAGCACTGAATGAAAATAAAGAACGGCCTATAAGCTACCAAGCACTTGAAAATTAACGCAAGATAGATTTTCACACTCAAATATAAATGGTTAAGAGAGATTCTGTAGATTATGGAGTATAATAAAGTTCATATCCATTTCATAACATAAAAAAAACTAATCCCAATGGAAGCATTAAAATGAAGACCATTTTCCATATCATTATTATTCAAGTCATTAACATACACGTAGATTGAGAGATGATAAAAAAATTTCTTAAGGGTATGAAATCAACAATCCAAGACCACCATTGTCGCCACTCAGCAAGAATTTCCCTTAAAAATTACTACAGTTATACAACATTTTGTATTTGTTAACTACAAAAAGTCAATGTCAAAACTAATAAGAACATGTTGACTAGATATTCTGTTTACATTTATGAACAAGGCCAAACGGAAAGTATCAGCTCAATCAATTCAAGATGTACACCAACTTGAAAGTTAGCCAATATGTCTCAAATACCAATTAACTAGCAAATGTTTTCTAACCTTGAAGATGCAAGCTTGTGGCTTTATGTCTTCAGGATTCCCCTCTCGATCAACAACATTAAATGTAATCATAATTGGAACTTTTGCTGCAGACTGTAGAGGTATGCCACTGTCCAACTGTATACTCCGCACAAGCCTATTTGGTGCAGTGGGAAGATACAAATCATCTCCAGTCACTTCTATTTTTTCCAGCTCCCTACACCATACAGTATGAATCAAATCTTTAAACAAGAGTCCTGAATGAAAGATGATCAATCATCAAGAAGTAGGATACTGAAAAGAGGACAGAAATAGAAGTTTACAATGAGATCTTTCCTTAATATCATAACCCAATATTTTATTCCTAATATATGTCATAGGGTACTTAAAAGAAGACAGACACAGAGATATCCACAATATCACCTTGGAGCTTATTATTTAGAGAAAATATCATATATAGCCATACATCAAACTTTTTATATCTGCATAGTCAAATCTTTAAAATGATATAAATTTCAAATATAGCCATTTCTCAAATTTCATATCCCAAGTAGCAGATTTATCATTTTTCATAATGGACAAACTTATCCATACAAAGAGAGTTACGGAAAGTATGGAGTATAGCATGCTTTCTCTCTTAGTTAACATGATAATAGTTAACCCCCAAGAATGTGTCTAGCAAGGGATCATGAAAAAAAAATTGATGAATGAAAGCAGTGATTTCATAAAATCTAAGTAACTGTTCCTCTCGTGTGACTTAATTACTAGTATTAGTGTGTTGAATTAGATCTTGTTTCCACTACTTTCAAATTCATGGTCTAGAAAGCTTATGCTTCCATCATTCAATATTGCGTATGACTTAAACAAAACCATCTTAGAGGTTGGCCACCATTGAATTGGTGTTTTGTCTGCAAAATTCGACTAAATTATTTTCTTTAGTTTTTTTATTAACATTATCTAGGTTAATATTTCGATGCATTTGGAAATTTGGAAAAGAGGGTTTGCATTTTTGTCAATTGCAAAAGTATTCACTATTAAAATGCAAATGTGAAAAATGGCCTGCAATGATAAAATTCAAATAAGCAGCTACACTTGAAATGATAATTTGTAAACTGGACATGGATGATCTCCCCATTCTTTATGTTTGTTCTAAAATAATTCTATGAGGAGCAAGAGTAATGGATGAGAAATCTATCATCCAAAGAGGGATTACACTTTTTACCCAACAACTGTATGGTTGGAGAACTTCAGAAGGGGTGTGAACCTCCAAAAAAAATTATACAAACTTAGGTAAAAAGCCAACCTCCTAATTCCAGCTCGCCGCTCTTCCTTTGGTAATGGGTAGAGAACTCCAGAAATGGAGGTGACTTTGTCAAAAAAGGCAAATTCTCTTTCAAACATATCACGAGCCTCAGGGCTAAAACTATCAATAATCCTTTGCCGAAAAATTGGAAGTAACATTTGAAAAGAACTATTCTGAAAGAATAACATGCCAGAATTAGCATAAATCATTCCTGATGGTATCATGGAACACACAAAAAAAATAGAACATCATTGGTATTTGTACTACTCAAAATACAGAACTAACACAAGAGAGTGCAAGAACATTTTATGAAACTTAGGCCTTACAAAGAGAATATGACTAGCTAACCGTGCATCAGCACATGCCAGATTGAAAAGCTAAATAACAGAGACATGGTCATCAATTTCTAAAGCACCAAAACTAAAAAATAGTGTACTTGGATACCTTCTGACTGCTTCCATCTTTCCCCGTTTCTGTTGATACCAACTCTCCCTGCAATGAAGAAATTACCTTACAGACAGTTAGCATAAACAAATGAGAACTCTGCAATCATTTTAAAAATAAATAAGCTTGACAAAGGAAACATGGGCCATGGCTATGATAGATGCAATTTTGAACAAAGATATTTCTTAGAAGTTGAACATTATTATATATATATATATATATATATATATATATATATATAT
>JAVDBV010010139.1:0-13659 GCA_032619315.1 Piper longum
GTCTTGTATTTGTGTGTGTTGGGTTGGCTTTGGTGGAAGGACAGATAATTGCTACATAAACTTGTGCTCAGCTCGCCATTGTTTCATCTACTCTTTTGTTTGTGTTTGATGTGTTCCATTTTGTATTGTATGTAAGGTATCATGATGTATGCACTAAACAACTTTTATAATAGCAGATCAAACATGATATTAGATCTCGTGATGAGACACTAAGATTTTAGCTTCATTAGTTGTTTGATACACTTACCCGCTTATTTTATTTATCTATATTTTGTTCTTACTAAGTGTTAAGTGATTCCATGCCATGTCATTGTACGTAGCTCCTTACTAGGTTGTTGCATGTATCCATTCATCTTTTCCTATTGAGTGTTGGTTGAGCATTTAGTAGTGTCATCCTTTCCAAGATGACAAGAGGGTACTTCAGTTTGTTTATCGATTAAGTCTTGAAGATTAATTGATTTAAATATGATTCTACTCAATTGTAACAGTTCTGATTCAATTCTTAGGTCAAACCAGATTTGGGGTGTTACACTCACATCCATCTAGCGTGCATAGAAAATCTGAAAAGCATATAGTATGTATAAGGCTTAGGTTGAGTCAGCTAAGTTGCGCTAATTCAACATTTGAACTTTATCTCATTTTCAAAATTCATATAAAGGAATTTCAACCTTAGGTTGTATTAATCCAAAAAATCAATCACATGGCCCATAAGTAGTCTGATCCAAAAAGTGCCACTAAATATGTCTTACGACATAAAAAACAAAACAATATTGAGCCAAATAGCAGATAAAGTAGATAGTGTAAAACCCAGACTTTTCATCATATACTTTTAGTTTCATTTCTGTCTTGTCCCGAATTGAGTTGTTTGCCTAAACTTTTTTGTTGTGTGCATATGTATGATAAGGTATGTGCGAGCCTTAACCTTAGTCTCTCTAAGTGCTTGGGGCCGCCTAGTGGGACACTACATAGTCTTGGCTTTTCTTTTGGTTTTTTTAACTCGAGTCTAGATAGGTTTGGGACAATATGTCTTGAAAATGTAGAAATCATTTCGTATACTTGGAAGCCCTTTTGGACTGTCCTATCCCTTGTGGGACCTGGGACCCAATTTTCAAGGTTGTCCTGGCCATTTTAAGGTGAAAACCCTAAATTTTAGGGTTTTGGTTCATCCTACACCTCATTAGGTATGCCGCTCATACCTCTTTAGGTGTGGCACGTTACCAATCACATCACCAAGTCACGCGCCTTAGTGGTTCGGAGCTTTCCCTTTTTCTTTAAACCCCCTCTCCATCCCCTTTTTCACTCCTTTCCTTATCTCCTATAACCCTCATCCCTCTCCTTGGTCACTCCTTTTCCTTCCTTGACCTTGTACAGCTCCATTCAAGCTTTCCAAACCTATCCAAAGCCTAGGGTTGTAAGTCTTGTGGTGGGAAACCTTAAGAGACCTCCTCTTAGTTCGTTGGAGGTAAACCCTGCACTCCTTTTTTGTTGTGTGTGTTTGGTGCTAAGTATGCTTAGGTTGCTGAATGTTGTGCATTTTTTTACTATTTTTACCTTGTAAATGGTTGAGTTAGGAGTGAATAAATAGTGCTTTAATAATTAATTCAAGTGTAAATTAATTGTTACATATTTTTAAATGCTCGGTGGTCACTATTTTGTACAAATCTGGTAGAAAATTCATAAGTCATGTTCTAGAAGGCATTTTTGCTTGTTGCTTGCTTTTTTGTGTTAATGACGTAAAGATATATAACTATGATGTTCATCTCTTTATCTGATATGGCTTGTATAATGTAGTAGAGGTGAAAACCTTGGCAAAATGTGACAGCTTTCAAGATCCTTGCGACCTTGCCGCACATTTCTCCAACTTTTACACCTTGATGTAGGTTGCTGATAATCTTCACCTTTTTATTTCTTGTTGATATGTGTGTTTTTTACACCTTTTTATTTCTTGTTGGTTCATGTAAACTTTTTACACTAGGATAACCACTTAAAGGGCATGAAAAAAGCACTTAATTTTTTTGTGTGAATACTATGATGTCTGTATATCTTGCCATGATCAAAATTGTGTTCCACTGTGAACTAATTAAAAGAGGTTAATAAAATCTATTCAAATTATGGCTGGCCTCAATTATTGTCTACTAGAAACTTGTAAGTGTTGGTTTAATTTAAAATCATTTAGAGGGTTAGTTTGATCGTTTTTTCAGAGTGTGTAGGAATGCAGGGATAAACCCTAGTTCCCTAGCTACAGATGTAAAATCTAAAATCCTAGAAAAATGGTGATAAAATTGTATGAAATTTCTCCCACACTTAAAGTGTGCCCCAATAACACCATATTAAAATTTGGAAGCATTTGGATTAGTTGATCTTGCGTTAGAGTTTTCCTAAGACCAATAGGTCTACCCAGCTCCAGAAATGACTTAGCCAATATCTCTAATTTTTTAGTTCACTTAGGCCCAAATACTTTGATTTTGGACCGCACATCTTACTGGATTCAAGCCCACGATGTTGGCTAGAACTGTGCACTTACCCAGGTCCATTCGAACTCTCTAAGCCAATGAACATACTTAGTAAAATTAGTGTGTCGCCCAGGAACACTATTCCTAGCACCTTAGGCTAACCTTACTGAGCCTTTTTTACCATGTTGGCCTAAAGGCCAGCACTTAGTAATTTTTATACCAACCTCTTTGAGTGTCAATACCAACAGGTCTAAATTTGATCCCATGTGGACACTGTTTGGCCCGTCTAAAATTTTGTTTAGTTAAGTCTATTTGACAAAACCTTAGGTATGAGACATTTCACTAATGGTCCCTAACTAAGGTTTCCTAATGAGGTTTCACACTTCAGTAAGTAAAATAATTAAGATAATTAAGTTTTTTTCTAAGTCATGCATGTGTAAAGGCATTGCCTCATCCAATCATTATTCGGGTTTCATCTCTTTGCTATGTATGCGGAGTGAGCTCGCCGAATTAGGACAAGGACGACTCATCCAGGACCGTAGGACTCTTCTACTTTATCTCTACTTGGCTCCATGAGTAATGTTTTCACCGCGTTTTAGATGTAGGATGGTGTCAATAACATTTTATCGGATCCCTCCGATCTCGGGCCATTTAGTCAAATTTTTCCACAGTTTAACAAAACTTCAAGGATGAGATCCCTTTATGATTTTTGAACTAGAAGATCCAGCAAACTTATGATATAAGCACCTACTTAAGCCAACAATATAAGTATAAGCGAATTCTTATGGTTTTCACGAATATGAGAATGAGCGGTATGGGTATGTATTAATTGTACTAGTACTCATTTTCACTCTAAAGTAGTGTAATAAATGTAAGTATGAAACTGTGAATGCAACGCGTTTCTGGAAATCATAGCATTATCATTGTTACGAGCTGTTTGAGTACTGTGGCGGGCGATATATAGAGGATGTGAAGGGGTAAGCGCAAGTTTATGTATATGATAATACAACACCAATAATTTGATCCAGCATGTTTTGTAATATTCGGTTGTGTCAGCCCAAACTTAATGCCTTGTAATGTATTCTACAAGTTTTATGGATTCTCGTGAGTACTATGACATTCATTTGCCAATATTATTTTATAAAAAATTATTTACGAACTGGAGATCAAACTTGTTCCATTACTAACAATTTTTCCTAAATAAATGTAGGTGAGTGTCCATGTTTGTGGACGCAGGTGGACGGATTGATAGGCTTATTGTATCATTCCAATTCAGTTCACCAACGAACCAAACTGGAAATGTTACAAGCGATCGAACCGTTTGCTAATCTACTTGATTCGATTCAGCAGACCCGGATCTAACCTTGATGTCTCAAGATGGTATTGCAAACATACAAAGCATGGATGGGATGGTGAGGTTCTAATGTTATTCTAAATGAATGTTATCATATGCAATCACATTCAAAACAAAACAAACACGTCAAAAGCTTGAAAAATAACTATCTTTAAAATAAACTGGATAGAGTCTCCCCTAAAAGTGCAATAGTGATTACCCCGCCAACAATAAAGTTTATATATATATATATATATATATAACGATAAAAGTGGAAAACATAGCAAAAACATGATACTTTCTTGCAACATTTCCATTCCAATCATTTTGATATTCTTAGCTAAATCTTGACTCCATTGCTCAACTTGTTCAGTTCTATTCGCAATTTTTAATCACATGCAAAACATTCCATCAAATTCACTTGTCATTTCCTGCAATGAAAATGTCATAACATTTAATTTACACCATTCACAACAATTCATCACTCAACAATATCCATTCCATTCGGTAGGTGCATGTGTGCATAGTACATCACTATTCTTCCGCAATTCCGATAGCACTCAGTCATTCAGATTCTCATGTACATATATAATACAAAAACATTAGTAATGAGTGTTACTGGTCCAAAAATAACTAATAAAGAAAGTTGCACAAGAGAGTTGACTCTCCTATTAAATGAAAACATTCGTATACTTCAGCATAGAATCTCTCATAAGGGCACTAATTAGAAGTCGTTGGCCTCGGCTCAACAACATCCCATTCATACTCATTTCATGCCTCAGAAACTTTCAAAACTCACTTTTGATGAAAAATCAATTATCCTTAAGCACTCTACATCATCTATATTGCTCTTGGCCTGGAGTATAGAGACATAGTACTCTCAGGCATGTACCATTAGTACCCTTTGAAACCACATGTATAGACATGCACTGTATTTCAATACCAATAATCCTCCACACTTCTTCGGGTTTGAAGAACTCAAAGGTGGAGTTGTCAAGATCCATCGGGAATAAAACAACCCGCTCACCAATCTAGAACCCACTTTGACTAGCACGTACCCCTTGGCATAACACAGTTGTCGATTTTCCCGTGTTTCATATCACACTGGAAAACTAGAGAAAATTACATGTACATAGGCCTAGGTAGGGATTGTAACATAGTAGGCCTGAAAGCATCATGATTTGAATTTGTTTTCAAAAACAAACTCGAAGGATCTCATTCTCGAGGGTTATTAATCTAGAAATTAGTTCGACTAAATGGCCTGTGTGGAGTGGGATGCGATAAATCCAACACTCGAATACGCCAACTTACTTGTTAAAAACAAAAGAGTTAAACCAAAAGCAAGTCTTAACAAACCTAGTAGAAGCTCCAATTGTGTCCACGTGCTTATGTGGCTAGCTTCTAGTCCGTACCTACACATCAAAACTAAAAGCTAATGCCCGCTATGATGCATTCACACGTCATATATCACACTCAATCAAGGCACTCATCACATCAAATCACACATATCAATCCATATCAAGATCTTCTATGCTACGTTGTATTTGATTAACAATACATACTTAATTTACTTAATTAGTTCCTTAGCATTTATTTTAATACAATTCAAATCACGCAAATTTATTTTTATTTACAATAAAAATATTTATCCCATCAATCAATCAAACTCTAGCATTTTATGCTAATGATTAGCACTTTTAAGTAATTAGGTCGGATTTAATTGTACATCGTGTCCTCATTAATCGGCAATAGCTAGAGTTTGTCGCGCGATTCAAGAGTCGAATTCAGCACTCGGTGGTATCCGAAGTTCAATCAGGTTTGGCTAGACAAATTCAATGAAAATTTGACAATATTTGGTGAATCCAATTATTTGGCGACTTTTTTGGCAAGGCGATCAGGGGTTGTGTTTCGGCACCGGCTTGGCGAGATGGACCCAACTATGGTGGTGGTGAGGGTGGCAGCGGTGGTGAGTCATCCGAGATCGGTTGGCCTGTTCGATCAGCCCTTGGCCGGCCTTGGCGGCAACCCTTGGTGTGGGGGGAAATGTCTGGGGTTGAAGGGGGGAAGGTGGTGACGGTACAGCAGCGGCAAAATGGTGCTGGCGATTGCAGTGTAATTGCACGGTGTTGGGGGGTCGTGGAGGCCAAGCGGCAGCTCGTCGAAACTCCGTCAGAGGCAGTGGTGTTGATTGGCGGCGGTGCACTGGCCGGAGATGGCGTTGGCGGCAACAATCAGAGCACCGACAGGGTGGAGAGGGAGAAAGGTTTGGGTGGCGATTTCATAATTAAAAGTTGACTCATCACCGACTCGAGTCAAAAATCATAACTAACTTTTAATAAATTCAAAAAAAATCCATAAAAATATGGGAAATTCCATAAAATATAATACAATCCATAACATCAAAATGACATGTTCTATAACTAATAAACTACCCAAACTACGATAGAACATGTCCTAATGCCTTATTCAGTCTAAAAATAATTCTACGATCAAATATTAAAAAAATAACTGCATAATGTAATATACTTTAATAACTCATTTCTTATCATTTTTCTGACATTATCATCATTTACTCGAACACACTTGACCCTCATTGTTCATAAAGCATGGTTGGCCTCGACTCAGCATACGAGTCATGAAACTAACTCGACTCGAATTGACAATGAACTAACTGGTTCGATAATATAAAACACTGACACGAGTCATGGCTTTTACACTCATAGCAGGGGATGGTATATGTGTTTGTGTTATGCTAAGTTTTGTATCGGGCTCACGTATTTGGACTATATGACTTATTTTGAGATTTTGGGACTTACACATTTTGAGAACTACATGCTACATGTGGTCTGTAATTTATTAATGTATTATTATTATCGTCATGTAGGTGTTAATTTTGGGGCATTCTAACAATCGTCTTTTGGGTGTGTAAGCTTCAAAGTCTTGAAACATAACGATGGGCAATGAAGGTACGTAAAACATATTTAGATGTAGTTGTGTGTGTGATAGAGGAATATAGACCGGAGGAACTTATGGTTCGTGCCGCTTGAAGAGTCCAGGTGATGACCGAGTGTTAGGGTTTAACGCCTTGGCACGTGATGATACCTATGTGTATTTAATTTCTATCTGCGGGATATGTAGAATAGGTGGACGACCTAGTGTTTACTTTATTATAAGATCAACATCATCTAAGAATAAGTTACCAAACTCAAAGGTTTAAACTAAGTATAAGAATAGGATCATGCATCCGCATTATAAAAAATTCAACCTCTTAGCTGCATTGGAGGTACTACCTTCGTATAGCTTGGATTGATCATTGCATTTGTAAAGTCACCATTTCAGTGGCAAGGGAGGTGTTGCCTCTATTGTGACTCAAAATGCTCATATTATATGCCTCAAGAGTACGAGTCTTTCTATAGTAGCATAATCAACACACATTATGTATGTAAGCCCTATAAAGTTACCGTCTTAAGCATCCTTGAGGGTTATGATTCGCTTCCGTAAAATTTGTACACTAGTAGTCCAACAAATAATTTCTTGAACTATAACATTAAGATTCGGTATGTTCACTGATTGTTTGATTCTAAGAATTTTTTCATTCATTGTTCTATTCTCCCTTATCATTTTTTTATTATTTGTACCTCATTTTTTGTATTTTCCCCTTTCTATTATTCTTACTTTGGGATTTTATTTGAGTGTTTTTTTTGCTCAAAATATATTTATTTTTTCATTGGACACTTCTATGACATTCTTTATATTTATTCATATAATAGTGATGTTTACATATAAAAATTACTATATTTTTTCCTCTTATATTATTTTAAATTTTGATATTTTCCCCTTTTTCATATTAAAATTATTTTTTTAATTAATTTATTTTTAAAGATACCGATGTATAAGGACAGTGAATTTCTAATGGCTAAAATTCTTCGCAAAAGGTTTATATCGAGAAATTATGGTTTATGATGCATAAACGTGGAAATGAAAAAAAAAAGATACGAAGAAAAATGAAAAATATAGTTGAGGAAGTATGGTGCTTGATTTTTTTCGCTGGGCAGTGGTGGTTTTCTTTACATTTAGTTATTTTTAAATAGTTTTCCCCTATTAAGATTAGGGTATTTTTTCCCACAAATTACTTTAGACTTTGATATTTCTTCTTATGTACTTTTTTCTCACAAATCTAGTAATGATCAAAAGTAATTGACTGATAGCTATTAATTTTTATAGTTCATGTTCTTCCATAATATTTTAGGTTTATAAGTCAATAAACGTCAAAAAATTTTAAATATTTGATATAAAAAATTAAGAATTTAGTAATTTATATGTTTAATAATCATAATTTTAGTCTATTTGAATTATATGAATATAAGATGTCAACTTAAGGTTTAGTTGCATTAAAGCTCGAAAATAATGATCTATAAATACATTTGTTTATATTTTATTTTGTGGGTTGCCATCGATTGAGTTGGTTTGATTCAAATCATAAGTATAATTAGGATATATAGTTCTTAATTCATTGACAATTACATTTAATATTAACCCTTAAATTAGAAGAATGGTAAAATGATAAAAGTAATTTTGCCTAAGTCCGAAAAAAATACGGTCATGTAATCTACATGCATGAATGGCTAGATTTGAACGTAGTTTATATTCCTATATCAGTTGTTGCTTATACTAAGACATCTCTTGATTGATTTCCTTAATATTGAATTTAATTATTAAGAAAATAATTATCCTAATTAATAAAGGATTAAAATATTTCTTGATCTCATCTCATTAAATATAGAATGCTAAATGTCTTAATGGCCTGAGAACATCAATTAGTCAGATTTAAACAACTCTGATCGTTTAAGAATCAAGAAGATTTGGATTTTTCAATCAGTCATGAATCATCTGGGGGCTTCATAAATCATAAGCTCTTTCCTACCCATCTATAACATTGAAAATTCTTCTTAAGTATGAATTTTGGCTTCAATCATAGTTTTTCATATTTTAGGTGTTAAGTCGTATTTTTGAGCTAACATAGAGTTAGCTTGTTGAGCCAACATAGACATATTGAATTCAAAATTGTGAATTTATAGTTCATATTCATTTTTTAAAATGAACTTTTGGGATTTGGAAACTAAAATTGATAGGATTTGTTCCCTCATATTAATTTGGTTAATGGTTTATGAACATTATAGTTTGTGTGGGATTTATAATTGTGGATTAGGTACTTGTTTTTTTGGAAATCTACGGAGTGTGAAGTGGTTATTTTGTTACTTAAAAGTATGACCTGTGTTTATGTGGTTAATGTGATAAGAGTGTTGTTATACTCCACAAGTATCCTTGTTTATTGTTTCATGATTTTATGATTATACGTACGTTGTTATTACTTGTTTGATATCTAATTTTATTGATAATACTATTAAGAATTAAAGAGAGCACCTAGTAATATTGATATTGTTAGATGGGAGGGGATTTGTTCTATATACTACAATAAACCCACAGACGTAGAAAGAGTCTTTATTGTCTAAATCATCAGAATTAGGGGAATTTAATTATTTGTTGTAATTAATTCCTTCAGACTCTACTAATTATAGTGATTTAAACCAATAAAAATATTATTAAAGTAAATTTATTGTAGCACACCCAGCTGTAGCAAAACCCACTCCTACTTAGATATTATTTCTAATTAGTCACTCAATTGTTAGCCAAAGATTATAACTGTTCAATGAAAAGGTTCAACCTCTTATTAAATACTTCACTCTATAGAACCAATGGTCATAAGGAGACACCAATTAGATTCTGTATTTTCGTCCCAACTTTTGACGATCTGACAACTTTGACACGTATGTCCAATATCTGACGTATCCCTGGTGTACTAATTTTATATTATTTTTATTTATTTTTGGCCCAGATTAAACCAATTTAATCTTCAATAATTTTTTTCTGAGGTGTGTGAAACTGTATTGTACTGTACTTTTGGTCTTTATGTTGCTTTTCCCCTTGTTTATTACAGTCTTAGCCCAAAATATTTAGTCACAGTAAAAAGGCAAGACTCTTCTTTCGTTTACGTAGCACTCGTTCCTAAGTGGCATTGGTGTTGTAGAGACTCACGCTTTCCCTCACTAAGTGGCATCCGTTCACGACGGTCGTATTTGACAGCGGCCACTTGTCTAAACCCTCCACAAGTGTTCATGCCATATTATACCACACCTTGTGGTCATAATTCCATTCTTCCTCAACATTACAATATATAA
Organism: Piper longum; assembly: GCA_032619315.1. Lineage (NCBI taxonomy): Eukaryota > Viridiplantae > Streptophyta > Magnoliopsida > Piperales > Piperaceae > Piper > Piper longum. The sequence continues at coordinate 10,026 of JAVDBV010010139.1, forward strand.
TTATATCTCTTGATCAGTACCGGTTATATATAATTCATTTAAGCTCTTAGTCTTAATCGCGATTATGATCTTTTTAGTATGCTAACACGCCAATAGATGACTAAACCCCAAGGCTCACGGTTGGCGACTCTACCCCCTGTCTCTCTCTCTCTCTCCCTCTCCCTCTTTCTATATATATACATGTATGAGCTAGCTTCCTCGTTAACTGATCAGTCTCTAACATTGAGAGCAGTGTTGAGAGAGGAGATTAGAGGTTTTAATCTTGCATTTGATTATGGAGAGTTGTAATTATTTGGGTGGCTACAATGTTTAAGAGAGCATATTTCCAGGATAAGTTGTTCTCATGGTTTAAGATGGGAGATGATCACATCAAACCAACGCTGCCTTGTGAATCACCAACGGATCTCCACTTGCCGGACGACAACCTCTTCTCCTCCGGCATGTCCGACCTCGCCAGAACCCTACAAGACGTCACCAGCTTTCTCCTCGACTCGCAGCCGGAGCCCGACATCATGTCCATGCTACTTGATACCCCGCTGGACGCTCATGACTACCGTGAAAGTAGTACCCTTCATGCAGTATTTCCATCGGATGATGTGTTCCAATGTTCACCGGTGGGATCATGCGTCGGAAATTGTATGGATGCTCCTCCTCCGGCGGTCACTGAGCCGACGTTAGCCGACTCGACGTTCTCGTCATCAACGATGACGACCACGTCGTGGCCGGGGACACTGCCATCCCTGGATGTGACGATAAACGTGAGCTCGCCGGAAATGGGGAATGGGGAGGAAGATGAAGGGGAAGGCCACACCGATCAGATTGGCTTAGCTACTACACCCACCACCATGAATTCCAAGAATTTGGTGTCGGAGAGGAACCGGAGGAAGCGGCTTAGCCAGCAGCTTCTCGCCCTCCGGGCTCTTGTTCCAACTATCACCAAGGTAAACACCTACATGACTTACACTCCGAACATTTTAAAGTAGATACATGATAGCAAGTGGTATCCATTGTACACGAATGAGCAATACTGTTCTTGAAAGTTTGTACTGTCAATTAAGAATAACTATTAATTTACCTAAAAATTAAGAAATTCTATTCTTTGTTTGTTGGGTGCGTATATATATAATTGGATTCATGCGTGTGAATGTTCATTTGGTAGATGGATAAAAGATCCGTTCTAAGCGATGCTCTGGCCTACCTAAGGAGCATTCATGAAGAGATTGCCAGCATTCAAGAAGAGCTCAAGAGAGCGGGGAGAAATGGTGTTCATGCTTCCCTGCAGAATGCTGCAGATTGCACTCAGCACCAAGGGGCCGTCAATGCTTTAGGAAGGCCCAAGGGGGAGATTGTCCAGGTATATAAAATTATATATATATATATATATATATATATATATATATATATATATGTATGTATGTATTTAAGTATCATTGCTTTGGAAAATTGTATGTTGGCCTGTCAGAATCAGATAAAAGTGAAGAGAAGAAAGTCTGAGAAGAGGAAGTAGCAAAACTGATTATTTTTTTGTCTAATTGACTATATAAACCTTATTAATGACATAAAATTAAAGTATTTGCCTTTGACCTGTTTCTCGACCGTGTCATCACTTTGAATGCTAATTAATCACTCTCACTTTCACAATTGTGACAAATGTCACAGATGCTTGCCGTCATATTTTAAATTGTCTAGACATAATACCATTAAAAAGATGCTCAATTTGAGATGGGCTAGATAGCTAGCATCATACTCTTTTCACCATTTCCCATCATATTTCTAGTTTTATATGTAGTTTTAAAACTCATTTTTAATTCAAAAAAATTTTCCGGTCATATCATAAAAATTATCAAATTTTTTTAGAATAGCTAAATCAATTCTTTTAGGTAATGCAAATCATATATTTATCAATTTTAAATATTGACAAAAGGAGAAATATATACTAATATTATATAATTTTTTATTTTCATATTTAAAAATTTAGTATAAATGATTGCAATCAGCGCGTTGACTCCACTCTATGATGTTGAGTGAAGCCAGAATTTAGAATTTTTACACTAAAATTCTATATACTTGTTGGGATATCTCTCTACCAAATACCATTAAAGAAAATAGAAATATTGTTTCAAGTATATATAGTCTCCGGTTATATCTACCTCTATTTTTGACTTCCGTGCCAATACATGATTCCGGCTTTCCAATGTTATATCTCTAGCTATCTTGAACATCTTTATGTTTTACCTTGTTACACAGTTATTTTAATATTTTCTAAAATTACTCTAACATCTAATTCTTATCATTGGATATTATTGGTGACATGCTTATGATTTTCTAAGCCATCGGTTTGTATTGATTGGGCTCAATTTTTTCTCGATTACAGCATATTCTATGTCGCCAACAATCAATATAAAGTACCTATATTATATTACAATACTTGTATTACCATGATTCTACGTTTCGCATAAACGTATGGTAGCAGTCTTTTGTATATGAAAACAATCCGCAACAACATTAATTGAAGTCGACTACTATTTCAACATGAGAGTAAATTTTAATGCTCTTCTTTTTCTATTGATGAAATTCTGCAGTTCACAAGCATCTGATATATCATGCAGATTGAAACAGAAAAAATGGACGAGAGGAGGCTCATCGTCAAGATGACTTGCAAGGGAGGGCCAGGGGTGGGAGGGGAGGTGCTACACATGATTGAATCGATGGGTTTGGAGATCACTTACGTAGCTTTGGAGCAGATCGAGCCCCAACTCTACGAGACAACCGTTTTCATTAGGGTAACGCCATTTGAACTCTGCTACTTTCTATACTTCACATGCATGTTTAAAATTTTTACGTCAATTAGCCTTGGATTTTTTCTAAACTATGATAATCAGTAGGTGTAGCTGATAATGAAAATATGGTACTCTAACTACAAAATCGCCAATTTTTAACCCAAATTATCAAAATGTTTAAGTTACAATTAAAATCAGTCTTTGCGTAGCCGCATTTGTTGGCATGTACATGATCAACTTATTCTACATTCTAAATTGATGTGTACATGTATAATTCACGCGTACTAACTAAACTATCCTTTTGAAATTTATAATCTTCTCGCATACATAACTAAACTCCACCTGACATTTTTTTCATAGCAACACTATTTAAAATGAACTTAGACTATTTGTATATTACACAGATAATTAGGTATGTCTTCCTAATTTGTCATTGTGTGAAGAAACATAATGATCCCGCAACATATAAAGCAAACTTTCGACAACAATCTTTTGATCTTGCGGTTAGGAAATAAGCACGTGGCCATTCTAGTCACATGAGGCGGCTTGGCAGTAGAAAAAAACCACATTGCATATTTAGTGAGTGAGACAGTCAAACCATGCGTCAGACACTACAATTTCTTAACTATAAATGTATAGGAAAATAATTTACACTTTTCGCCTTGGAAAAAAAATATAAATATTAAGTTAAAAATGGTATGATCTTCTTATAGTTTAATTAGCTGATCTAAGCATATTTGTAATCATGATTCAAGGGCACAGCTTCGATATTTTTCTAATTACAAAACATGATTTTGTGTTGTCGACGACGATGGCAAGCATATATATATATATATATATATATATATATATAT
>JAVDBV010010158.1:0-10876 GCA_032619315.1 Piper longum
TGTGTGTGTGTGTGTGTGTGTGTGTGTGTGTGATTTTATTTAGAATGAGTGTGAGCTCTTATTTGCTAGGTTGTTATAGTTATCTTTGGATCATTAACATTTGTTACCAACGTGTTTCATATTATATAATAGGTTTTGTGATCCTGAGTTGACTTTGGTAGATGGACAAATAAACGCTACATGCACTTGAGCTCATCACACGTATTTTCTTTTATATTATTATTTATATTTGAAGAATTTTCACATATATTTAGCAATATCTTCCATTCTCGTGATGTCAAACAAGTTGTTTCGATTTATTTTATTTATCATCTTACCGATTAGCTGCTTCAAACATGATTTGACTCAACTTGATCATAACATTTCTGATTTGGTTTTTAAGTGAACCAAATCGAGGTGTTACAAATAGAGTCTGTCAATTCATGCATCAGCCAACTTCATTACATTGGCAAATAGTTAAGCGTATCTTACGCTATCTCAAAGGTATTCTTTATCAATGTTTACAACTAGGGTGTTCTCCCACTATGAATTTATCTGCCTATTCCGATGCGGATTGGGCGGGCGATCCAGATGACTGCCGATCTACAAGTGGAGTATGTGTATTTTTTGGCTCTAATCTTTTTTCCTAGCTTGCTAAGGTCCAGTACCGAAGCCGAGTACCGCTCCCTTGCATTTGATGCGGCAGAAATATCTTGGCTTCAACTTCTACTCTTAGATTTGGCAGTCTCCCAATCCGATCTACCTATTCTTTATTGTAACAACAAAAGTGCTATGTCTTGCTTCTAATCCTGTGTTCCATGCACGCGCAAAACATATTGAAGTGGACTATCATTTTGTGCGTGAGAGGGAGGTTGCTAAAGAACTTGATGTTCAGTTTCTATCCTCTTCAGAACAGATTGCAGATGTCTTCACCGAGGCCCTATGCTCAACTCACTTTCTGCATCTTTGCTCCAAGCTTCAACTTTGTAACCTCCCGATGAGCTTGAGGGACAATATTGACGATCTGTTTAAATCTAAATATGTGACTGAGTATTCTCATGCTAATCTTGTAGACATAGTCAATGTAGACTTGGTCATTAGTAGTTAGATAACCTTTTGTACTAATCCATATCTACTGTACATCCTACATATGCATGTAATACTGAAAACGTCTGTAAGAGTTTCTTTTCAAGTTTTTCAACGGCCAATCGTGAATAAAAAGCACATTTATTGGATTTAAATTATTAACTTGAATTGACTTTGGGAGTTTTGAATATAAGTAGTTAGGCAAGATATGGCACTGTATATGACTTATAATATATAAAAATTTTAATTTTATAGACAAATTCTCGTTAAATAATAAAATAAATAATAATAACTTAATATACTAGATATAAATTTTAATTGGTTCTAACTTTAAAGATAAATCTTAATTGAATGTGAAGATATATTATAATTTGATTTATTATTTTTTTAACATTTTTATTATATTTTGATTATTCAAATCTTCCACTATTTACAAGAAATCAATATTGAATTCCCCTCTTATTAATAAAAATAAATTGTCATCACATTTTTATTTGGGCGTAAAAGACACTATAGCTTTTTGTCAATGCTCTTATGTTGCTAATCCAATCCTAAAATCAAAGAAAAGAATTAAACTTAAAGGAAAAAATCCAATCATCAAAATTTTATCATTATAATCAGACTATCCTCGTTCAGGGTAAGGTTAAATAATAAGCAAACATAAATATAAATCAGTGCCTTTATCTACATGTTTTGAATTCATAGCCAAACCATCGTGTCGGCATCAGAAACATTTATATTTAGTTTGAGGGGAAAAAAACGATCAAATTTAATTAGACACTCGAGCATTAAAAATGAAGATTTTTAGGAAGAAATCTTAAGTTGTTTGCGGGTTAAACCATAAAAACAAGCTAAATTTGTTTAACCAAACAGATCAAGCATTGGAAATCTTCCATCAGCTGATACATATTTGGTAGGAAGCAACAATCCATGATTTTAGATCGCAAAAGCTGCAGATGAAGCATAAACCTTCATTATCCAAGCACAGTTAATGTATAACCTTTATGGCATGTAAAAACATATTAATCAAACACTCACGTATAGCCCTTACTTGAATATTTGGCATAGTAGCATTACAAATGAAGCCAACGAGAAGTATAAATAGCCGGTTGGATATTGTTCCACAGTCCATACTCGTGCACGTTTGGAATTGACAAGGAAGATAAGATAATGGACGCAACGCTTCGTCCAACACCATGGATATGGCACTTGTCAACCTTCTGAATACAACTCATCCACATTACACTCTCCCAGGAAAACTTTGATGCTCCGAGGGGAGCCACAATTACCCTCTGCGATGAGAGCTCTATCATTGGCAGCCATATGCGCTATTATCTTGTATATCATCTCTATCTGTTCGAAGAAAAAAAGATGTTAGCATGAGCATGAAGATAGCACAAATGATTTTTTTTTTTCTTTTTTGTTTGTGACTGTTTTGAAAAAGGGAAAGAAGAGCTGACATCTTCTGGTGCATGACAGCGATTGGCAATTTCGTCAAGTGTCAATGGTTCGATAGGTTTTTTGCAGCTGTCAGACCATAGAATCAAGTTGTCATATACAAAAAGAAGGATATCAACCCACAAGCCAAGCTATTAATGAATACTTGCATGGAATTCGGATGGACTTCACATCAGCATGAACTACATAATTTGCTAATGAATATGTTGATTAAGGTACTTAAATTTTGTAAAACTTGGTGAGGTCGGTCAAGCACAAGTCAGACCAAAATTTGATCTGAATTGGTTCAGACCACAGAGAATTTGTACTCTCGGTCTCACTATCACAAGAGCAGTTGTGTAAACAAACAAGATGAAAAGAATCCTCACCTGGCCTCATTTAAAACTGCCAACACCCTTTTCTGCAGAGCTAACACTTCTCCTGCAGCCTTTTTCCCAGCTTCAACACCTGAAGTAACCCATATAACACAAAATTTTTAAACAGCCAAAAAAAAAGAGGAGAAAATGATAAACAGATTGAACAGCTAGAGCACCTGGTTGATGATATGCATTAATATTAACAAGTGAGGCATAAATACCCACGGCTCTTTCATAGAGAGCAATCATAGCACCTACTGATCTTGGAGTTACCTCCTGTACTGTGACTGTAATGGATTCACGGTTATTAGCATAAAGTGCAGAACGAGTTCCCTGCAGAAGGACAAAGAAAATCATTAGATGGATTCAGATTGAAGACGAAAGAGTTGTAAGATGTAGAGCAGACCATATGGCTTCGAGGGACTTGTCTCATTTAATGAATCAGTTATTATTTTTTCTCATAGTCATTATTAAACCACAGAAATGTTCTTTCTTTGTCAAAACAACAGCAAATACTTCAACTAAATGTTTGACGTATGATGAACGAAATTGCATCCATCATAAAAATAAATTTATGGATGTGATTACCAAAACCCTCTATTTCAAATATCAGGCATTAGTAGGACGTGGAACTCTCAGTATTCTGATAAAAAATTTGTCACTAAAGGCAAACAACTCTCATGTAACAAGTTCATAAGTAAAAAAAAAAAAAAATCCACAAGATGATCACAAGTTCAATATTTTAAATTTCCAACCTTATAACTAAAAGAATACTTCCATGGAGACAGCGAGCACTGGCCATACATACATTTTAGTTGAATATTGAGCACGAAAGTTGAGCTGGATCCAATTCAGGACCCAGTGAAAGCATAAGCTATCACAGTACATGGATCATTGGATCTAATTCTGGATCCAGTGACAGCACTAAATCAGTTCACACAAGTGGCCAATTGTCCACAGGCAAATGATACAAAACAGGAAAGCTGAGTTTCTCATGTCCTTTCAATACTAATGCCTAACCTTGACGCCCAGTAGATAGCTATATAAGATATTAAATTTTAGCTTTAAGGGGATATCTGACCTGCAGCATTCCAAACAAATAGTCACCACAGGTCACACCAGGTTCAAGCTCCCAATCATGACCTGGTGGCCTATCACGCAATACTTCAATGAACGTGACAAAGAAATTATGAACTCCTTCTCTTAACTGTTGAATATATCTGCTCCATAGATGAAGATATCAGTTCCAAAGCAATTGTACCATTAAAACCTGCACAGTTATGGTAACTAACTCACGCGTGTTGATCGGTGCTGCCTTTGTTTCCATAAACTGTGATGCCTTGATTAACCTGGAGAACCAAATAAAAATAGTAATTCAAGAGAAAAAACAAGAGGCCCACGCATGTATATGAACTCAGAGTCCACACACTTTGGTTGCATTAGGCTGGCAAGTTCCAAGGAATTTGATTTGAACGTTACATGTAGATGAATAAATGAACAACCTCTGACTTGCACAGTAGCTTTTATCTGACATGCTGGGTAATGAGTTACAAGTAACATTTAAGAAACCGTACCCGATTCCCATCCAAGTCAAATTCCTTCCCTAGTGATTCCATGACCAGCTGTTGCAGATATCTACTGAACAACAGGAGACTATCTTTATATGGAAGGACAACCATATCCTGCAGATAGAACAAAAAGTATACATAATTACATTACAAATTAAATCAAAGCACAATATGTGTTATGCTAAATCAAACAGTAAAAAGAAGATTTTTATGTTGCTTGAAGAATAGTCAAATCTGAAAAGAAAAGAAAAAACATGAAAGACAAACCTTGGATCCCACCCCATCAGTAGCCCAGTACCAGCACAATGCTAGTAAAGCTGCTGGGTTTTCTTTCACCTAGAAGTCATCATCACAAGATGAAATACAAGAAGTTAAACATAAGAGTTACAAATGACCAAAAGAAAGAATAAGAAAGCATAAAGTCCATCAAATATGAATTTCTGAGTAGAACAGACGATGAGGATAGTTTAAAGGTGTTCTGGGGATAGCATTGCTCATTAGTTGAGTATCAACAGTTGAATGCTAATAAAATTTTTCAGCCGGGCTTAGTCATGCCCAATAGAGAACCATTTATATGAGCCAATGCAAACATGAATTTGCAACATAACACCAAAGTTAAAGAAATAATTGCATGATAAATATGTGCTGAATTTTACGTTATTTAATGTAGATTCCAACATTCCAATTGAAAAAAAAAACACTATTGCCCTTATCACTTTGGTTGATTTAGTTGATAACCAACTCAACACATGTAAACTGCTTGATATCTATATGAAACACAAGAATCAATGCTCATCAGAAAACTAAATGAAGTACATTTGATCAATATTAAATTAATAAACAGATAAACTACACATCATAATAGAGACAAACTATACTTCTAAGTTCGAGCATGCACTAAACAAACTAAAATTCTTATCCAACAGAGACGTATAAGGAAAAACTCAGGGGTATAGAACTTCCATCAAATGTTCTGTGTCTCTGTGACTCATTCCTTCTATTCATACAGTTTTGAAACAAAGCAAAATACATGGCATAAGCTTACCACAGTATTCCTATTTGCTTCATCCATCAAAGCTGCACCGGCGAGCATTTCTCTGACATCAATTCCCTACAGGAATACTGGATCTATTAAGTAGACATAAAAGACAAAATAACATAAGAAACATTTACAAAATGAAGTCATCAGACCTGGAGTGCTGCTGGAAGTAAGCCCACAGCAGACATTTCAGAAGTTCTACCACCCACCCAGTCAAACATTGGAAATCTAGCTAACCAACCCTCAATTCTAGCAGTATTATCTAATAGAGAGTTTTCTTGAGTAATTGCTACACCCTGTGCGGACCACAAACAAAAAGCATCAGACTTTTCTCTTAAGTAACTATCCTCCACCTACTCAGCTGAGAAAAAAACACAGATTGTAGACAACATGATAAAATTTGAGCATTTTAATATAGATATTGCCCGTGGTAGCACATAATCTATTAAATAAGAGCCATGTCACTGAATCCAATTATTTTATCTGATAAATGGTTGAAGAGTATGCAGTAAAGAATTAGAGTATATCTAACAAACACAAGGTAATCCACTATCATTTGCGAAGTGCAATAACTAGTTTGCTTCAACAATCATTCAGGAAAAGAAATTATGTCAAATACAAACTTCAATCCAGTGACAACTAGGAATGTTCTAGTCCAATAATCAATATATTGACAAAGAAGAAAAAGAACCTGAGAATTAAACCTGTTTTGAAAAATCCAAGCCAGCTTCTCTAAAAGCTTTCTGTGCTTCTAATAAACCATTTCTGGTTTCAGGTGTTCCTCCACTCTGATTCACAATAAAGCAAACGGAAACAATAAAGGGAAGAAATAGACTGAAGTAGATAAGAAAACAACCTTAACCACAAAAGAAAGATGAAAGAATAGATGCACCTTTGAAATGACAATGACTAGTGAAGAAGCAAGTTCATCTCCGAGCTGCGCAATTTGATGGTCAATACCAGCGGGATCTGTGTTGTCAATAAATCTTATCTGTCAAAACCAGAAAAGAGCTATATGTTAAAAGCAACTAATGAAGAAGTTTTTTTTTCTTTTCTTTTTATAAAAAAAATGCAGAAAATGCATTCGACTCCATTATTAATAAATGGGTTCTGTCTAATGGTCCCGAGGAGGCAGAACAGAAGAAATCTAAAAGCAAATATAAAAGGTCGAATGAGTAAAAAAAAATCTTTCCACAGTTATGCTATTGTATTAGTAAAGTTTAATGTAGAAGAAATAAATCACCTGCTGCAAAACTCATCAAGTACACAGTTCCAAAATAACAAAGATAACCCTTAAAACACTTGAAAGGAGTAAAACTTACACCAGAGGAAAATACCTTAAAATATCAAGGCTTACCTTTAGAGGTGGGTTATCAGGGGCCAATGCTTCTGCGACAAATTGTGGCCCTAAGGCTGAACCACCAATTCCAACAGAGAGAATTTGGGTAAAACGGCCAGCTGGAGAAGATGGAGGCTTTATCTGTTACCAATTTAAAGCGTATATAAGATGAATTTACAAAAAATAAAAAAAAGATTGGGGAATTCAACATTTAAAATTTTGATAACCATACAAACCATTATAAAGTGACGTGACCCCAATCCAACAAAGCCTTTTTCGGAACTAAACTAAACAAACTAGTATGACCTTATTTTACAGATATTTTCCAGATTTCTTACTCAAACAATCAAAATATTTTTGCAGACAAATTATCACCACATCAACTCCACCAATGATCCCAAGCCCGGACAAAGAAGGAGGATTGGCATTAGGAATTGCATCCGGACATCAAAACTTTGACATTTGTAATCGGATGGATCCTAAATTAGGATCCACATTTCCAACGCTTTTAGGTATGTGGCAGAAGCACACACACACATAAATTATGACCAGGTTATTAATTTCATGATATGACATGTTAATTCAAGATGTGCTGCTTAACAACCGTCACAATCTAACAGATGAATTTCTGCCCACTCCATCCATTCCCCCCTTTTTTTCGTTTTTTGCAAAAAACATCAGAAGTTGTTCTTTAGCTCTTGTATTTAAAAACCCACACATCCACTACTACTTGGTGTTTTGGTTTTCCATTTTAAATTATTTTTTTACATTTCAGTGTTTTACTTGTCAAACGTAGTTAGAATACCTTAACTGAACTAGAAAAGGGAATGAATGTTTTAGTGTAATTATAATTCACAGTGGAAGTGCATATTCAACTTATCTCCAAATTCTTCCTGGAAGAAGCTTGTCATAGTCAATTACTTACTCTTTATTTTATTTTATTTTTTTTACTTATCAGTGTTTTCATTGCCAAAAGCAGTTAAAATACCTATACTAAAGCCAGAAAACGGAATGAATGTTTCAATGGAATTATATCTTGCAGAGAAGTGCATACATATTCCACTTATCTCCAAATTCTTTCCGTAAGCAGCTTGTTGAAGTCAATTACTTACCCCCGGGAGTCACAAATTGCAGGAATGAAGCTCATCAACGATTTCCAAATTTCAACCCCGCTGATTCAGCTGAAGCGACAAAAAGCTTAGACAGAAAAAATTCTTTGAAATTCACAAACTGTTTACTGCTCACAACAGTGTATTCGACGCACCAGAAGCACAAACGAAAATTACCAAGAAGGTCAACTTCGCCGTCATATAAGACTAAAGAACAAAATTGCATACAGAGCACATTAACAAGCTACTTTCTTCTCTATTTCCCACACCAAGCATCAACATTTAGCAATCCATTTAAAGCAAAGCAACCAATTCCACATCAAAAGAAAAAGAAAAAGAGGCCAAACCTTTCCGCTGATAATGTCCTGCGCAAAATCACAAAGCGCATCAAGTGTCTTCTCAATCTGCGATGAGAGGAACGGCTTGGGGGCGCGCTTGGAATCCCTGAGCCAGTAGTGACCCACCATCCGCCCCTCGTCCGGGTTCGCGATCGCCCCCTTCTCCAGCTCCTCCATATCCGCGAACGCCTTCTGCAGCCGGGGCTCCATCTCCCGGAAAAACTCGTCGGTGAACCCGATCCGGCTCACGTCCAGGAACAGCCGCAGCTCCTTGTGCTGGTACAGCCAGTCCACGTACCGCCTCCACAGCTGGACGGGGTCCTTCTCGAGCGCCGGCCGAGGCGGAGAGAAGGAAGAGGGGCTGAGGCCAGAAGGGGCCTCACGGGCGATGGACCGGGGCGGGGGTAGGCGGCGGGGGAGGGAGACCGAGAGGGGGCGGGAGTGGAGGGCCAGGAAGGCGCGGGCGCGGGCGCGGCTGCGGCAGGGCTTGACAGAGGAGATGGCGGCCATGCCGGAGAAGGAAGCCATGGACGGGACTGAGAGAGAGAGAGGGGATCCGCCGGCGACGGCGGCGGCGGCGGCGAGGTCGAAGTCGGGGAGGGAGAAAGAGGGGGAGTTATATCCGGCGCATGGGTTTGGGTTTCGCACGTGGGGGAGAGGGTGGGAGGTGGTTGGGCGTGTGGGTGTGCTGCGAAGAGACGGCTGTAGCCTTGTGGTTTATTTTTCTTTATTTTTATTTTTAATTTATATATTTGTGTAAAAAAATAAGTGGGATGCATACATAGTAACATAGCACACCTAACCCACCCGGATAATATTTGTATAATAATTTTTTTTTAAAAATAGTTTAGTTCGATTTTTAATTTAAAATAAATCAAGTCTTGTTCAAACCCATATATTTTAAATAATAAAGGGAAAAAATACAATTAAATCATAAAATTTACACAAAATACCATCGAATCATTGAATGGTAAATAATGTATCTGTCTACTATATAATCATAAATTATTATTATTATTATTATTATTATTATTATTATACAAATTTATATAAAGTGGCATTTTTTAAAATGGGGTTATAATTTAAAAAAAAAATAGAAAATTGTATGTACGCCATCAAGCTCTCTATATCAAATTATATGTTTACTTTAAAACCAACCCAATTTCATCCTGCAGATTAAAAACATTAAATATAAATTAATTTCAACGCCAAAATTGACATTTTGAAAGTATTCAAAAATTGACTGCAGGAAGCCACAGGGTGCCATGCAAACTGGTAGCATATGGAACTTAAGACTAATAGTATTATTATAGATTGATATAAAAGTTTGATCAAGTGAGGCTAGCTTGGTATTATAAAAGATTGGTGGGAGTAATTTAGGGAAAATCGAGGTTGTAGAAGGAACGGCTGACACAAACATGGGGGCGGAGGGTCCGGAGGAAGTCTGGGGGCAGGTCCGGAGCATTATTTCTTTATTAAAAAGATGATATTTTTTTTCACGAAGATAATTTTTAATATCATCGGTGGGACAAATAAAGTAAAAAAAATTCTTCCCAATGATATTACTTAGGCCAACAAGGGGCAGCCAACATTTTAATTATAAAACTACCTCATTCTCTCTTCCCCTATTTTTTTCCCAAACGACCATCGACCGACACCTTGCCTCTTTCGCCGACCCTCAATGCAGGTGACCTTGCCGGGGGTCACCACACCTATGTCACCCTACTTCCCCTCTTCCTTCCACCCGCACCTTCTTCCTCCACCCTCCCCTAGCCCATTAGGTGCCCCCGATTTTGTCTTTGGGTCAGTCGCCGCCACCGAGCATCGCCATACTCATCTCTGCCCTTGGCCTCCCTCTGTTGGCATCTCCTCCTTGCCAACACCTCCTCACCACCCTCCCCTCGGCTAAGCTAGGGCCGAGCCGCCATGCCCAAGATGGGGATATTTTGAGCCGCCGCTACCACAGCAAGCTACGCCACCATCCGGCTCCCTCCAGTGGGATCCCCTTCTCCTGGCCAGCTTCTCCCTACCAGACTTGCCTCCTCCTTTCTTCTTACCATCACAGCTGGCTTCTCCATGCCCTAGCAGAGTTGACGTTGTTTTCGCTTGCAGCTTGCAGTTGTTGCCGCTGATTAGGTTCAGGCCGCCCGGAATAGCTCTGGTCAAGCCTCCTCGTGCCCTAGTTGCACACCCTAGTCCAGCCCTAACAAAGTCCTTCCTCGATCGAACTATGGACATGAAGAATGGGTTAAGTAGTGTTTTATTGAATTCCAATTAACTTGGGTCATTTAGCCAATAGTTTTCCTGATTAAGATCCTTCGGGGATGAGATCCCTCGAGTTTGTTTTCAAAAACAAAATCTACCTCAAGTTCCTTCAGGCATATCATGTAAATCACTTCTCAAGTCTACATATAATTTTATCAAGTTTTTAGTTAGATAAAAATGGTAAAATTGGCTTGCACATGTCATGAACAGGTGCACATGCCAGTCATAACTGGCTCATAATTAGTGAGATGGTTGTTCCATCCTAGAGGGATCCTAACAACTCTGTATTTTGAGTTTCCTTACACCAGGAGAAGCGTGGGGCTTTATGGGTACTATTTA
>JAVDBV010010159.1:0-11900 GCA_032619315.1 Piper longum
TATATATATATATATATGCTTAATGTTTATTGTTTCAGATTTGCAGTTGCCTTTTTAAAATTAATGAATTTCTTTGCATTTATTTATTTTTCTTTATTTTTATGTTTTTCTAAATCATGGGGAATGTACTCATGTAACTCATCAAAGAAAAAGAACATAGGAGGTCCGGTATTAGGATTTAAACAATGCTGATCCTGAAAGGGGATGAGGCATGAGGTAAAGGGAAGAGAGCTTGTGGGTTTGATGAGTCAGTATAAGAGTGTGTTTGATTTTAATATTCCGGTAATCGAAGGGATTTTTTATGAGCTATTCTATTTAAATCATACGTTTGAATGCTATCCTGTTGTGTAGCTTTCCTCCTAAGATACATTAGAAAGGCAACTTGTAAGTAGCCTTGTGTCGTTGCATTGAATTGAAAGCATTTTTGAGAAATATCCCCATAAAGTTGTTGAACTGCTTGAGCTGTGGAATTGTGGGGTTTGAGTACAATTTATGTAATCTTCATGAGTTTGGTTCGTAGTAATCAGTCTGTTGTTGAATGTAATTATGACATAGTCATGGTCTGGCAATTGCAAAAAGAACGACTTAACTCGATCATGTTAGTATGAATTAAGGATTGAGCCATATTTATAAGCAAAACCTGAAAATGTGAAACTAGGCAGTATATCTTACCAATATTAGCGATAGGATACTATTTAGATTGTTGGAAGTATGGGATGACTTAGAAAAGCTTATTTGCCTTACATTCACTTTGATCAAATCTCCTTGTTATGAGCATAGATAGTCAATTTGTGCAAGATCTAAGACAATGTCATTGGAATGCTGTGATGAGTACTCAAATGCCTAAATAATTTTCCAAATGAAGCTCTTCAATACAGGAAAACTTATCTTCCTTTTATGATTCAGTGCTTGTGGATTTTTTGATTGGGTTGGATCTACTTGTGGTAGAAGGTCTACCAGTTGACATGACATATAACTTGGAGGGAACATGATTGATTGAAAAATAAACAGTAAAATGTTCCAATGTCAAATGCAGAGGCTGAATTCAGTGCTATGGCTAAGACAACTACGGAATTAATTTGATTGGAAGAATTTCTAGGAGAAATTGGGTTTCTTGTGCCTCCTCCTATGAGCTTATGGTGTGATTGTCAAAGCTGCAACAGACTGACTCTTCCACAAAAGGACCCAGCACATTGAGATAGACACCCAAAATATAATGATAACAGACACCCAAAATCTAATGATAACAGACATCCAAGATCTAATGATAACAGTTTCTTCCAACTCCGAAGGATGGAGGGGAGGTATACAGCAAACAAAGCGCCAATGGGCGATCCTCCATATCCTTAGTTGTGGCTGAACTCTTAGTAATGCCAGAAGCCTATATAATTTTGACTTAGATTGACTACAAAGTTTAGGATTATTGCTTTTTTGTTGTTTTCTACTTGAATATTGAATTGATATTTGGATGTCAGAAAAACAGTAATTGACGGCATACTTTGTCATGTGCCTCTTATCTTGTTAGAGAAGTAAGATTGGGTATTCTTGTTAGTCTTTTTGCCTTAGCTTCTTGCACGAGACTAAGATTCGATTTTCTGATAGTATCTACTCTTAACAGCTGCATCTCTAATTGCCATTAAAAAAACTTCGAATATTTTAGTGAATGGCTTATTTATTTATTTATTTTTTGATTACTCAATCCTGAATGTCACATTGCTGTCATTTTTTTGGGTTAAAAAAGGCCATAATATTTTTAGCAATGTGATAGGAGAGGAGAAGAACATTCTTTTATACTGAAACCAGCTAACATAAGAGACCAAAGAGGCTATCATGAAAGAAGCAAAAATTCTCAATATTCATTGCTTTCAAGCACAGCTTCCAATTCACATTCCATGGTTCAGACACATGATGTCAAGAAGATTTCCACAAGCACTGGCCGCCACTATGCTGTTCTAGTCTCATGCCGTTGCAATTACACTGGTACTTATTTATTGCAGCTATTAATGTTGGTAGGATTAAAAAGGAGAGTCAGGAAAATATCAATATAGATGTTGATGCAATTGCAAAAATATTTGATGATAGGGAAGTTTCTATATAGTTTGGATCTCATCAGATAGTAATTTATGCTGCAGACTCAAAGTTATTTTTCAAGCAATCAACAAGTTGGCGACCTCGTGCCTCAAGAGATCTAATGATATCTATTGCATCAATAATGTCGGAGCCATCTCCCAGCCCCAGTGGAGGAATTTGGCAACTTCCCGTCCAGGTCTGTATGCTTTAAGTCTGGCTTCTTATTTGCTATCTAGCTTTGGAGGATAATTTTGTAGGAATTTGCTGCATCAAAGCATGATTTGACCGCAGGATTTTTTATATAGAAATACAAGATATTGAAGAGAAAACAAATATTTTGTTTATGGTTTTCTTTTCTTCTTTAACTTGTAATGAGTTTCAGCATCTTTTGGAGTGGTGATTGTTATCAATCCCTTCTTACTGTTAGTACTTGTTTCCCATTAATTGGACTTATTGAGTGCAACGATGTAGCCCAAGTGCAAATTGGTGTACAGACACAATTTAGGCCCATGTGCTGAAGAAAATAATTATGAGTATACAATTTCTTAAAGGTGGGTGTAATGCCCAACACCAACACCCTTCAGGTTAAGATACATTTTATTAGTGAGGATGTGTTTATGATCTTGATAGCCAATTTTGAAGAAATGACTTAGACTCATTAGTTTGCACGTGGGTTGGGTCGTTACATAATTTTCATTGAGTAACTTGTAGAAAAATTTGGGAAGAGATACATAGCTTAATGCCACCAAAAAAAAATTACAGGTAAATATTTGAGGTGACCTTAAAGTTTAATGAGTATCTTAGATTGGACATAAGGTTTTTAAACTGCTACATTTAAAAGAATAAGGCAGGAGCAGCATTCTAAAAGTGAACACTTAGAAAATTTCATGGTGAATATAACCTAACAGGTTCTCTCCTCTTGAAGGAAAATTTTCTATTAGTTCATGGAGGTTAAAGAATAAAGCAGGAGTAGCGTTCTATAAGTGAGCACTTAGAAAACTTCATGGTGAATGTACCCTAACATGTTCTCTCTTCTTGAAGGATAATTTTTTATTATTTCATGGAAGTTCTAAGGTTATTTTGGGAGGGCTTTCTTAAATCAACTTGGATGATTTTCATTTGGAAAGATAAAATAAGCATAAAATCAAAGGGGTGAACTTGGGATTGAGCATTTAAAGTTGGAACAAAGTAAATAGATGAATGGTTTTTGAAGACTAGAAGTAGAATGGATAGGGATGGCAAAGGACATGACTTGATGTACATATTTGAGAAGGGTTGCTAAGAATATTATGGTGAAGCTTGACCAGGTGAAAATTTGCGATAGGGAAAACCGATGGATAGATAATTTGAAGAACATTATTTGGAAAAAAAGTCTGACAAAAGTGGTTGGAAAATTGGAGTGAAAATGTGAGAGGCTTCTGGTCTAGTTCTGAGGAATTCAGGGAGAGGTGAAAGATCATATCAGAAATGTACAAGTGAAGATTTCAAAAAAAAAAAAGGAAAAAAAAGAGGAAATGTATGATTGAAAGGTTGACGAGTCATAAAATGTGTTAAAGGGTATAAGGACAAGAAATTTAACGAAAACAAGTAAGGAAAAGTGAATTTCTTGCCAGCATGGAACACTACGTGAAGAGAGTATGTGAGACATCTTGTGAAATTTGAGGAATCAGAGAAGATGTAGAACTTTCAGAAATGCTGCATTGTTTTGTGTTCCTGAAATATGACATGAGGCATTAGATGTTTTCTCCTTAGCTTTTATCGTTTTAATCAGTTCAGCAAGCTAAGTCTTGTTCATATATGCTGTTGCTAATGCAGTCTTCTTGATTGTATTAGGTGTTAACTCTTCGGGCAACAAATTTAACATCTGAAGATCTGACCCTTACAGTTCTAGCTCCAGCCTCGTTCACTTCACCCCCCTCAGTTGTGTCTTTAAACCCTGTTCCTGCAACTCCCAAAAGCTCAAATGTGGGACCATCTGGGGCCATTGTACAGAAGCTGAATGCAACATCTATCGTATCTGAAATTGAACAGGATGGTGGGATAGTTGAACAAGTTCCATCCTCAGTTCCAAATACGAGTTTGAGTTGTTCTCATCTATGGTTGCAGAGCACAGTTCCTCTAGGGTAAATATACGCTTTAGTTATATTCTCTCTGTTGGGAAAAACATTTATGCTTTTGCGACGCAATGAGAGTATGTGAGGCAAAGTAGATATTGACTTATGCCGAGCTTAAATGAAGGGGTAATACTCTGGATGATTTTTCCATGATCTCCTAGAGTTAATTAGTGCCTATAAGTAGGCATAGTTGGATGCCTCTGTAGTTAGGTCTTGGATACTATGAATCAACACTTTTGTGTTTATTCTCCTTGTTTTTAGTTTCTTTGGATTAAGATTTAGAGAAATATTATTCTTAAGAATATTTCCTTGTATGGTTGCTCACACTACATTAGAGGGTCAACTGTTGACTGACACTTGGTTCACATTTTCTCATGCTTGTGGAATGACCCATTTATTATTATAATATTTAACTCATTGAGAAGTTAATAGTTCTTTTCTATTTTTATAAGGGATGTTTAGAGTTCTTAGCACTTCATTAATGGCTGCAGCTGTGTTCCTTCTCTGTCAACTGCTACTATCAAGCTTGAACTACTTCCATTGTCCAACGGAATAATCACTCTTGACACTCTCCAGATTGCTGTTAAAGAAAAAGGTTTGTACATTTATCTTAAGTTTCTTTGTTCATTGAGGTTTATTGTTTTTGCAAGTAACTTTAAGCTGTCATTCCCATTTTTTAATATATTACTATGGTGTAATTCCTCATGCATGAAAGTGCTTTCTGTTTGATAACTAAGAAATAATTTGTCTTTTTAATTGAGCGTACATTTATCTTTATCTGTTGAATGAAACAAGGAGTTGCCGAGCAGACTTGGTTTTCAGATCTCTAGGCATAAAGGAATGATTAATGATTTTGCTACAATCCTTATTACTCTTATTTGAAAAAATGAAGTATATCTTATGGGATGAGGAGCCTAAATTTATCACCATGTCCTCTACAAGACTTTGGGTATAACATGTTTGTTTGATTATTAATATCAAACACCTAGCTGGAAGTAAGAGGAGGATATGAACTATCATCCTGCCAACGTTAGGTTTGTTTAATTTAGGAATATAGTGATGTAGTATCAATTGAGCCGTAGGTTTCCACTATGTGCTCATTGATATGAAGGTGCTACCTGCTGCCAAGTTTACCTGATTGTTTATTTATCACTAGATCTAAGTTGAAAAGAACTATTTTGGAGTAAGGCTTCTTTTACTATGGTAATTAAAAACTAAAATACCCTTCTTATTTATTGAGCCCAAATTAGTCAACTAGACAAGATAATATTTTAGTTGATTATCTATCAAACATCACATCTCAAGCTGGATAGGATATGAAATATCTTTCTTTAGGCCTTTTGTTGGTTTAAATTAAGGAATGATATATTCATCCATCAGATTGAGCCCGTTTGCCAGTTTACTATATTAAACAAGGGGATGCAAAAATTACCTGTCTGTGAACGGCATAGTTCTGAACCATCATAGTGTGTCCTCTTCTAGTGGAATCTTATACATATATATTTTGTTGTTGAGGTAATAAAATGAAGGACGAAAAAGGACACTGGACATGTCGGTAGGCTAGGCCTTTACTAACTCAACATTCGCTTGCAACTCATATATAAACATGTCTGATATTTCTGTTTTCTGTATATTCGACAATTACAACATGAACATGAGAGAATGTTCAAGTTTGTTTGACATAATTTAGGAGATTAGAACATTGGTTCAGGAGATTAAGTATTCCCCTTTTTGACGTCTTGGAGAAGGATCTGCTTTGTTTTTTATAATGTTCAGTAGGGATGCAATCCCTCTTATGACGAATCATCATTATCTTGTTACAAATAGAAGTATTGATTTCAACATTTCTTTGAGTTATTAGTCTATAAATTTTATTTGTGGTCTCAATGTAAATCATGAATTAACTTCCTGCTAACAGGTGTTATGTACATCCCGGAGCACTCTTTAAAATTTTTTGCTACTTCAAGTATAGGAAATGGAAGTTTGTAACCACGAAAGAACAAAGGCGATGCCATTGATGTACGTATTTGGGCACATAATTCATGCCAATCATTTGAGGTGCATTCCGCCCTTTCTGGAGCCTGAAAGCCAAGAAATTTTATCGGAGGTGCGTGCTGAGTTTGAAATATTCAATTTATCTTCTTTTCCCAATCTGCATTCAATTTTTTTCTTCTTTGTGTAATCAATAGTCATCACATAACCCCTAGTTGGAAGGGAAGTATAGGAACGTTCAGTGTATACAATTACCACAACTCAATTGAGCATTTTTTTTAGTCATGCTTTTTTTTTTAAAAAAAAACAATTTTTTGAGGGAGTTGTGTCATGCTTTAGTATCTTATTTTTTGAACGATCTTCAAAGAATGAAACAACATGTTTGGTTTTTAATGTGGAAATATTTAAATGTGACTAAAAAGCCAATTTCTGCCACCTTCAAAATGATATGTGATATTGCCTTCTAGGGTTTGGTGGAAGACAACTTTTTGTGGCGGGGATGACATTCGCAACTTGATTAGCCCTCGGGTTGGGAGTGATAACAATATTTTATTTAAACATTGTAATTGGGTATGGTGTAGTTCACACAAGGGCGTAATTTTAATTTGTTTTTAATTTGAGACTATAAAAAGAAGAAATTGGGTTTATCTAAATTTTTTTTCGGTATGATGGTAAACTAAATTGTAACGTTAAAAATTCATAAAGTTAATAATAACTACTGTCAATTCAATACGGAACTAGGTTCATTCTGATATTTCCTGTAATATTTTAAAAAAAAAGTTGGTTTGGTGGCAATCCGAAGTGCGACAGTTAAATTATTAATTTTATCAATTTTTAACATTGCACTTTGCCATCAGATCAAAAAATATATTGAGATGTTCCGGGTCTCTCAAACTGATAAATTATTTGAGAAATTATGCTTGTAATCCTTCAACAAATAAATAAGAAAACTAACATGTTTTTCAATCAGTTTTATCTCGGAAGATTTCCCATTTCACCTTCGCATGTCCCTCACAATATTTGAACTGCAGTATATTTAATTCATGATTAATGCATAATGAATACTTATTAATGTTCAAAAATGAATTTTATAGCCTAAATAATTGTATCCAAATGCATTCTATTTATCCATACTACAAGTGCCTAATATAAAAGATTACATATCTCCAACATGCATATTTTCCAAACAGATATATTCACAATTTGTGGTGTATATATATCATCACAATTGGTATTGGGTATGTCAAGAAACAACTGCTTTTGGTTGGTGTAAACTACATAAGTTGTGGCATGAATATGGTTGAAGCCATATATAATTTATGTCATCAATTTTGACCAATGCCCACATCCTCACTTTCTTTTGTTAACAGAAACTTCCTCTGAATTTGAGCTTTTGTGTTCATACACTATCAAACTAAGGGAGGACTTTGACTAATGAGATCAGTAAAGTTAATTGGGAAATTAGACCATTTTTTATTTGTGATAATGACTTCATTATGATGTAAGGCATTATAATATAAATTTTAATTCATTCGTTTTATTTAAGTTATGTTTATAATGTTTTTAACACAAAGCTCACAATATATATTTGAAATTTAACATAAAATTTAATTAATTATTCTATTTCATTAAATACATTGTTGAAAAATTATGTTTAAATTACAAATAACATTTTTAAATTCTGCCTTAGTGGGTTTAAAATATATTTATAAATATAAACAAATCGAAACGATACTTTTTTCTTAAACAATTAATATATATTTAAATTAAAGTTAGTAACTAAATTAAGTTTTAATACTTTAACAAAAGAAGCACCATTATTTTAACAGAAATTTTTTAAAAATATTTGACACGAGTCATTATTTTAATATAAATAAATAGATATAGTTTGTTTGTGATTAAAATTTATACCATTCACGATAAAAATCTAAGACATTTTTTTGTATAAAGTAATTTCCTTTATAATGTATATCGACATTGATAAATAAATTATTAAAAAGGTAAAATAAAATTACTTAAATCGATAAGTTGCCCAACATTATTAAAAATAAAATGACGTTAATATTGGAAAATTATTTTCAAAAATTTCATTTAAAATAAAACTATTGAAAATTAACAAATAAATATTAATAGTATGTCCTTAAAAATACTTTAATAAAAAAATAACAAAATTAATTAAAACATAAAGTAATAAAGTAATATTAATTTATTTGTTTCACCATCTATGGCTCTATAATAAATTATGATACATAACATTATAATATAAATTTATTCGACTTATTTAAGAAATATTTATTTAAGTTGTAGTTTTATTTATAATTTTTGTACATTAGGAACAAGTATATTTGAAAAATTAAGATGTAATCAAAATTGCTTTATTTATTTGATCACTTGTATAAATTAAGAAGGTTCATATGAAAAAAAATCATAATTCCTTTATAAATCTTGTTGCACCTAAAAGTTGTTGATACTCAGATAATGAAAAAAATAGACAAAGTAAAATAGTAAGAGGAGCAAATGAGAACAAAAAAATAGAAAGCACCTCTAAAGGGCTAAAGAGATTTATCTCTCAATTCGAAGATCTAAGATTGGAATTCAATCAAGGATTCGTTTAAAGCAGGCAACAACCTTTTTATCGAAATTATTCTGCTAAGCTTGTGAAGTATAGAAAAAAATTAAATTCAAATTCAAAACAATGGATACCTCTAATCTAGTAGTTCTCTGTATAGAGGATAGTAGCAAGATTTTTTGTTCTTAGGTAATCCCAAAAATAACTATTTATGATATTATGCAATTTGTGTAACTAAATATACATACAATAAACATGGGATTAAACCCTGAAATTAAATAATTGTTTCACAAAAAAATTATCTAACAAATAGACAGTGCATCAGCGTCTCAGGCAAAAATAAACGAGGGAATATCTTCCCTTTTGGTATTATCTTTAATCCTAATTCAAACCATTAGTTTAGCTAGAACGGCTTTTGGGCAAACCTCTCAACAATTAAGAGATCCGTTTAAATTATTCTACTAAGCTTGTGAAGTATGGAAAGAAATCAAATTTGAATTAAAAACAATGGATACCTTTTGATCTAGTAGTTCTTTATATAGAAGATAATATTAGGGATCTTTATTATTAGGTAATTCCGAAAATAACTATTTATCATACTATGCAATTTGTGTCATCAAATGTACATACAATATACATGGGATTAAACCTTGAAAATAAATAATTGTTCCGAAGAAAATTTATCCTGTAAATAGATTGTGCATCAGCGTCCCAAGCAAAAATAAAATAAATAATTTTTTTCCTTTTAGTATTATCTTTATCACCAAATTAAATTACTAGTGTAATTTAAATACTACTTTTGGGCAACCCTCTTAACAATTAAGAAATCAAAAGAACACAAACACTAGTTAAAATAACAAATTTTCTTATTATAGTGTAAGGTTTGTTACGATGAAATTTATGAAGATTGACTTGCCACTTGTTATATCAATGCAAACGAATTCCAATTTAGCCAATTAAAGTGAAATCAAAACCCTAATTTTAGCAAAATAAAATGTAAAATATGAAATTTCAAACTTATTTGAGTATCAAGATTATTAGACATAAGAATATTAAACACCAATGCCTATATTCTAGATGTAAATTATAGAACTTCAAGATGAGCATAAGGCCATGTTTTTTTTAAGAAATTTTTTTTAAGGTTTTGAGTCAAATTTAAATTAATTGAGTCAAATATAAAACTAAACAAGCTTTAAATTATATAGTTGAACATATCTCCTTATGGATTTAACATGCTTGCAGCAGTAGATAAATAATTATTTTTATGTTCATAACAATTGAGTCCAGAAAAAAAAAATCGTACCCTTTTTAAAGCCATGTCTCCTGCTATTTATTAATAATAAATGGAAAATTAAATAATGATATAAAATTAAACATAGGAGAATTAACTAATTAAAATATTTAAATTTTTTTAAAAAATCTAACAAAAATACCTAATGTTGGGTCACAAATCTCGTTAATTTTAATTTTTTTAAAAAATAATAAAATATTTTTTAGGTTAGAAGGTTTTAAAATCTTATAACTTTTTCTACAAAAGTTTGCCTTATAGTGAAAAAATATAATAAAAAATAATTATAATTTATTATAATTTAAATAAAATATATTTTATAAATT
Source organism: Piper longum (assembly GCA_032619315.1). Classification (NCBI taxonomy): domain Eukaryota; kingdom Viridiplantae; phylum Streptophyta; class Magnoliopsida; order Piperales; family Piperaceae; genus Piper; species Piper longum. The sequence continues at coordinate 10,360 of JAVDBV010010159.1, forward strand.
AATCATAATCTATATTTAAAATATTAAATTATAACAATATATCTGATTATTTAGTTTATCTTATTATTAAATAAAAATTTATATATATAATTAAAATTTATTCAATATAATTCGAGCATGACATATTATATAATAAGTATTTATTTAAATAGATTAAATACATATTAAATTACCCTAAACAAAATAGACAAACACAAGCAACACCCAACCCTAATCAACCAAATCAAACAACCATCAATTTGGCGCATTTTTAAATTTTTATGAATATATTAAACAATATATATACATACACAATACACACAACAATACAAAAAGAACATCTTTAAAGAAACAAAAAGCTAACCAAAAAGTCTTATGTCTGCCACTACCCCGACCGCCAAACCTTCCGTCATCCCCGTCGCCGGCGACCTTATCCGGCGAGATTCCGATCGCACCACCTCTGCCATTACGGCGTCACAGTTCGCCTTTCCCGAAGCCGGCGAACTTCTATCAATTCACCTCTCCGACTACATCGTCTTTCCCATCGCCGGCGACCTTCCCCGGCGAGCCTCTACCCTACCACGGCGAGGCCCCCCAGAGCACCTCGGCGACGACGGCGGCGGCCTCGGCCTCGGAGGCAGCCGCCGACTTCACTCTCCTCAACACCTCCTGCTTGAAAGCCCTCTTCTCCCTCTGCCGGAGCCCTTCCCCGACCTCCAGCTGCACGGCGAACCTCGCCACGCAGCTCGCGAACGGCCGGCCCTCGCCGGCGGAGCCATCGTCATCGACCAAGCTCCCGCCTTTCTCCGACCTCTGCAACGCCATCAACTTCTCCACCACGCCCTCCTCCACCATCGCGTCCACTGCCTCCTTCCTCCCGAAGTAGGCCATCTCCATCACCACCTCGGCGGCCATGACCCTTGCCGCCTCCGAGCTCAACATGCCGACGATCTTGGGGACGTAGCCGCCGAACTCGACCTCGTCGACGAGGGGGCTCTTGATGGCTCGGATGAGGACGCCGAGCACCCGCATGGCCTTGCCGGAGGCGAGGGAGACGAGCGATCTCACCGCCGGACCCATCAACACCTCCCCGACGAAGACGTCCTTGTTGAATCTGACCAGCGCCGCCACCGCCGACCCCGCCGCCTCCCGCACAGCCGCTGCCTCGCCGGGGTCGCACAGCGCCGCCTCCACCGCCGCGAACACGTCCATGTTGAGCAGTATGGTCTGCAACTCCGTCTGGAAGCCCTCCGACACCCGCGCCTCCAATCTCCTCAACGACGCCGACTTGCGGCTGGCGGGGGTGGTCGGGGAGGAGACGGCGGCGACGAGGGCGGCGGCGGACTCGCGATCGATCCACGACTGGATCTCGCCAGCGATGGCGGCGGCGACGACGGCGATCTGATGGGAGGCCGAGCGGCGGGCGAGGAAGGAGGCGGGGGAGCGTAGGCCGTCGGCGAGGGACTTGAGGCGGCGGAGATGACCGGCGAGGGCGGCGAGGTTGGGGTCCGACGAGAGGACTCCGGCGCCGGACTCGGCTTCGAGCTCGAGCAGCGCCTTGA
>JAVDBV010010167.1:5159-16758 GCA_032619315.1 Piper longum
TTGTACGTTTTTATGAATGATTATTCTTATCCTTTGATGATGGGTGGAACAGTATTTTTATCAAATGAGTGCATCCTTTAGTAAAGGGTTATAAGTGCCCTCTAGTGATTAATGTTGAGTTTATCTCACATCAATCGTAGATAATGTTGGTAAGTTGCATATAAGTTAATTGGAAAGCTTTATTTCTTAAACTAGCTTTTGGATTAAGAGAGACATATAACTCCTATTTCAAGTCTTTTTTCTGCGCCCATTGGGCTTAACTGCTCGATGTGTGAAGGGAAACCTTATTTCTTAAGCTAACTTTTAGATTAAGATAGGTTCATGACTTCTTGGATCTATCCCATATCGATTGTAAATAATATTGGTGAGTTGAATATAGACTAATGAGAAAATTTTATTTTTAGATTAAGAGAAGCTCGCGACTCCTTGGGTTTATCCTACATCGGTCATATATAATGTTGGTAAGTTATATATAGATTAATGAGAAAGCATTTTTTTAAGTTACTTTTTGGATTAACAGAAGCCCATGACTCCTATTTTAAATCTCTTTTAGGGGCCCATTAGGCCTAACAATTACAATTTATACCCCTTCGAAATAATAAGAATTTATCCATAAATAAAAAACTTTGTCATCTCCAAAATTTTGGTGGCACAGCTACCCGTGTAATGGCCTTTTTGGTAATTTCATGATTACCAGCAGAATTTTGAAAAAAAACTACAAACTTTGTTATGGCAATGAGGTGACTCCAAAAATTGGGTGTGTATTCGATAAAAAGTTGTTGAGTTTTTTCTCTCACGATAAAGAGTTTGAACCGGTTTTGGCTCTTCTCAACGGGGATGCCAATGGGGGTGGCCTTATTGATCCCCATTGTTGATCCTCCTAACGCCCCCATTGGTGTATCCATCGAGAAAAGCCAAAAAAATTTCAAAGATTTCTCATTTTTGGCCCTTGGAAATCAAAAGGTAGACAATATACTAGAGTCATTGTGGACATGAGACGATCGAGATCAATTACTTAAAATTTGTGATAAGGTACGCTGATCTCTTATAATCTAATAGATAGATTAGTTAACACGGTTATTTTTTCTCAAATTTTTTTCTTATATACGAAAATCAGCAACAATTTTATAAAGAGCAATATCTTACGCCTTTTGAAATCCTGACACAAAATTGTCATTCTAAGGGCCAAACCTTGCTAATTTGTGCGCCACACCTCACAACTATCCTCTGCAGTGTGATATATATGCGTTGCTATATTATTTCACTCTCTTGTGGTCCTCGTGTTATAGCTAAGGTTGCCAACCGGGTACCCAAATTAACCTGACCCAAAAATATCATGTTTGGGTCTAGTCATATTAGATTCGGGTCTTGAGATTTTAAGTCTTTATTAACACCTGTTCCATATTCGGTCTTAAGACCCAAACCCCTACAAGGATCCAAATCCGAAATTATTTGTTTTTTGTTTTAAATTTTGATTTTTCTGTGATGGAAAATATATTGGGCCTAGTTTTTTTAAACCGGGTCGGAGTCCAGTTCAGGTCTAAATCATAAGAAACTACATATATATAAAAATTTGGGCTTGGGTTCTGTCCTTCAAAATCCGGACCGAACCCGACCCCTTGGCAAAGTACCATGTTGAACCTTGTCTTGTAACTTTATAATGCAAACTTGATATATGCCACCACCCAGAAAATAAAGAATCAATAGAAACAGATAACCAAAGATGATACACAATTGTAGGCCCAATCTGTACAATATCACACAACCACAAAAGTAACATGTTCATCTTCTTTAGGTAACAGCAGCTCATGCCCAACAGCGCAATCCCTTATTCTTCTTCTTTCTAGGACAGCAATGCCATGAAACTGACTGTCTTTCAATGTCTCCTACCCCCACAAGGCCCACAAGGCCCCCCTCTTTTACTCCAATCCATCTACCCATCCAAAACCTCTACTACTTATACCACTAATCTTCTCTTCAACTTACAGGCCCCGTTTCATTTCATTACCATTTTCATTCTATCCCTTCTCACCCCATCTAAATTTCCCTTGTTAATTAGTTTTCTGCACTCAAGGCTGAACTTGGTTTTCTTGTGAAGATTTCGGGCCAAGTTTGCCGTCTTCTTCTTTAGCTAGCTCCATGTCTACGGCAAGCGTTACATCCACAAGCAATCTGTCCACTGCTACTACAAGTTGTAACAATGTCATTAATGGCGTCAGAGAGGCCTCATTCGCTTCTTACCTCGTTGAGGACCAGATTTCTGCCATGAAAGCAAGGCATTCATGTGATGACTTCTCTTCTCCTAGATATAGTACTCATGATCAGCTCACTTACATGGTTAGCATGGGATCAAGAAGGTGCAACTTACATCAAGAGAATGGAGGGCTCGGAATTTTTGAAGCAGACAATTACTTCAAAGGTGAACTTGATGCTGAGAAAAAGCTCAACAAGCTCAACAAGAGCAAGAGCACCAAGTTGATCAAAATGAGCTCACCTAATGCATCAATCCTAGCAATTTGTTCTGATGCAAAGTGTATGAAGACCCAACAATCATATAGCTGGAAGAGATGTCTCCTTGGTCTCGCCTGCAGTTGCACCGGCAAGAAATCATTAGATGTGGCTAAGACAGCCATTGAAAAGAGTTCTTCAAGCAATTGCAGAAGAATGGTGGATTTAAGATCACTTGACTTTGGTGAAGCCACGGTGAAGAGGCCTTCCAATATAGACCAATGCCTGGCAACTGGTGCTTCTACTCCCATCTGGTGCAAGCCAGAGACGGCTTCAAATGCCTTCAATTTGCAAGGTGACTCTTTGAATTTGCCTGTTTACAATGCCTTTACAAGAAGCTCAACAGTCGTAGGTCTCCTACAAAACGAAGAGAAACCCAGAATATCAATAGAGGTATTCGGATCACCTCCTGTAGGAAAGATTGACATGGATCCAAGCAAGCACAGAAGACTGCTCATGTCTTGCAAAGAATTTGGCAGGAATGCTAATGTCGACGACGATGTTGCGAGTGATTCGAGTTCGGATTTGTTTGAGATACAAAGCCTCTCTCGCCGAAGTTCTTTCGTCGGCCAGAAGCCAAGTGATTCTGAATCCATTTGTAGAACAAAAGCTTGATCTTGCATACAACATGATCTTGTTAAAAAATTCCTTTTTGGTCTTTTACTAGAACTGTTTATGTGCTAAGCCTTTCATAAATGTGATTTGTGTTGTAGATAATTGCAGAAGGATATATCATAGCAAAATGCAAATATCAATTAAAAAAAATAATTAGATAGGATAATAAGAAGCCACTTTATCATAGTAAGTAATGACCACAGAACACAATGCACCAAATAAAATACACTTAGTAGGACCCTAGTGTCCAATTGTCTCTTTCATGATCAATCTTCCTTTTCTTCTCAAGTCTTCTCCTACATACGTTGTTAGGGAGAAGAAAGGAAATGCATGAAAACACATGGATTCTTGGAGAAAGAAACAAAAGTTGTTTGTCTGCCTTTTGTGCTACCCAGATGCTCTTGCTGAATCTCTTACAGATTTTTTGTAGTCTAATTGTCGTGTTTAGTAGGCCACAAATCGGCCTTCTCCAATTATCATGCACATCCAAAGCAAGATACTACTCACCAACCTCTGTAAATGTCTTCCATTCTAACCTGGCATGTATTATGCAAGCATTGAGAATAGCCAAGCAAAGAAAAAAAATGTGCACATCAACTTTCAAGGAGGATCTCCAAGTGGTTGTCAAGGTGGGTGAGAAGAGTTAGATGTAATTCTGGAGAGAGAGAAGGACCTCATTGCTATATGAATGTAAAGGATATTGACATGAATGCCCGAAAGAGACACTTGGGCGAATTTAAAAAACCCTGGAAACCCAAGTGGGAATGCCTTTCTCTTAATAAATCTGCCCTTGGCTGCATATAAATGAGAAGGAGATTGCTATTACTATTGGTATTTATTCCAGCAACTACCATACAATTACATGGCGGATCCATATAAGCATATGGATCCTGCAAACTCATCACGTCTGCCTCAGTTTTGTGCCACAGTTGTCATGGACATTGAAAGGATGTATGCATGATAACACATCAATCACTTAAAAGCCAAAAGTAATGCAGTACCATTATAAGATATGGCTATTTTATTTGCTTATGTGTTATCCACAGAGCAAAAAGAAGCAAAGAAACTGCCCAATTACATCATAAGGAAAACTGGGTCACAAAAAGCTACCATTGCGACCACATCTGCTCTTATCTCATTCCACATATCCATGTGGTTCATCATCTTTAAAACAGCATAAAAGAAAAGAGTAGCTCGTAATGTTGAAGTTTCACGAGACAAACCCACGTTTGACTCGCATCCTCACCAGTTTTTTAGTTGTTCTCTGGATTCTTGGAGAAGAGTTTGTGTCCCCCCCCACCGTCACGGCACTTGCTGGACGGTATTAGTAAACTCAATAAGATAGTAATATATAGTTAAGACACCAAACAATTGATATTTACACAACCATTTGTAGCCCTGAACACAGTAATTTAACTAAGAAATTGAAGAGAAATACTGTATTTCACCTGATTCAGAGCAATCGAGGCTACGAAAACAAACTTTTCAACGAATGTACTCAATCATATACAGATCTCAGATCTTCATAACTTTTCATTCAGTAATATATATTCTCAAAAATGGCTCATCTTGTAATGTAATTTTCTTTGGGTATTATGTGTTTCTTTTTTTGGTATACTGTCCCTTTCTTATTTTATTTTAATATTAACAAGTGAGTTTGTATGTCAATTTGATATTATAATTATTTTATTATGCGGATTGATAATTTATTGCATAATTTGTTAGTGACATTTTTTTCTTTTTAGTATTTATCTTGGTGGCGTGCTTAAAGTGTCACTGGGTGGGGATGCTAACGTCTTCACACATACGTAGGGCTGTTAATTGAGCGAGTCATCTTGTGAGTATTTGGCGTTTGGCTCAGTTCGACTCGACTCGACTCGAAACTCGACATTTAAATACTCAAGCTTGAACTCGACTAGAACTTGAATCTTACGAGTCTGAGTTTCAGCAAGACAATGTTCGACTTGACTCGACTCTACTATAACTCGAACTCGACTCAAAATCGACTCATAGGTCGAGTCGAACTTGACTCGATAAAATAATATAATAATATACATAATATCACTTGTCTACTCAAAATCCATTTGAAATTATGAATAAATGTTATTATTAACTACATATTAAATGATGGTGAAGGTGAAGGTGTTTTATATTTTTTTTATTTATTAAATTTGGATTGTTCTTGTAATCGAACGATTTGAATTAAAGTTTAAGATAAAAATATTATCTAAACCCACTAAGATAGTTTTTCTATAAATATAAATAATAACTACGTAATGTGATAGCTTAGATGATAGGTCTTCGTATTGATCATTTGGAGGTTGTTGGTTCAATCCACATTGGTAAATATTTTTAAATATCTAAACCCACTAACATGTTGGTTCAATCCACATTAGTTTTTAAGTGAAATATTTTTGACATTGTAATCTAGCTGGTTTCGAGCTTTATAATTGAGTTCGAGCTTTCAAAATTAAACACTTTAACTCTATTCAAGTTCGAGTCGAACTCGAACATTATAAAAAAAATTCGAGTCAATTTCAAGCGTGAGTTCAGCTTGCTCGCATTGTTATCATGTTATTTTATAATGTTTTTTTCACTTTATTTTAGTCATCAAATATCTTTACTCTTTACTTAGTATACTGATATAATAAATCTATATTTTGGGAACTTATATTTCTAATAATTTATAACATTTTGAATAATATTTATATTTCAATTGTTTCTTTTTTTATTGTAGTTGTTGGCAGTAGTTGTCTTCTATCTAAGACATCAAATAGGTTTAAATCTTAATGAGATTTATGGGCGTAGTCTTTTATGTAATTAAGTTAAGAGATAATAATATTAAATAATATAACATTTCAATTTATTAAAGAATGAACCAAACATGAGATGTTATAAATATGCTACTCCATGAGGACCTCCGGTCTTAAGGTAGCACGCTAGTCCCACGAGCATCCTCCATTGGTAGAAGGGAGAGGATGTAAGTGTGCATGTCCTCCGGCAAGGCACTACGGCATCTATCGGCTCCATTGCAAACCCTGCTACTGAAATCAGAAAAAGATGAATGAATCTCATATTCTAAGAATTCTCAACGTCTTTCCACCTTTTCCCTAATCCCGAACTCCCAATTCTCCATTTATCTAATTCTACTCCTGTTCATTTTCTCCTACTCCCTTCCTCATGACATACCAACCTATTCACTCTTCCCTCTTCTCCAATCATTCCCCAAAAAATTTATAATAAAAAAAATTAATGAAAATACATGACTAAGAACTAAAATTCTGCCCAAGTAAGATCTCAACATCTCACAACACAACTATCAAGATGCAATGATACATACATATAGATTGTATAATAAACGAGTAATATAAAACACATGTTTTGAATCGGCATGTCCATCTTGAACTTGTAACTTCACAAATTCCACGATGCTTGCATGAAGAACAGATTATAATTCAACAAAAAGTAAACAATTTCACAAAATAACCAACTAAGCCAATGCGACTCAAAATCTAGGTGTGTGACAGATTCTGTGAATTGAAACTAGGGATAACGTAAAGCACATACCTTGATTGAGCTTTGACATGTCTCGACGAGAAGAGGTCTAAACGCATGAAGAACGGCGAACGGGAGCAGACCTAGCGTACCTGATAAAGAAAGGGCCATGGGGGGGACGAGCAATCAGATACAATTTATAGCATGGAAACTAAGAGATCACTTCAATACATATTTGTCAAGAATGCCATCAAGACCACCGTCAAGACCATCGGAAACTTGCAATCCAACATTGTTTCGATAAAATTTGATCAAATACCATCGAGAACAGTGGTTCTTTGATGCTTACCTTGTCCAATGCTCCCCACCGAGCTTGTGACAGGGATGCTACCACTCGGTCAAGTCAATCTGAACGAAAGATGTGTAGTGGAACAGAGAATGATGGTGAGGAGGAATGGAGTGGCGCACGTGAGGAGAGAAAGGAAGATGGTGTTGGAGAGTTGTTGCGAGGGACAGAAGGGGAGAGCGCGAAGTTTTCTTTATAAAAGGGGGCATCCAAGAAGGCGCACATGTTGGGAGTGCACACAAACTTTCCCAAAAATCAAACCCAATAGGGTGTTTGAATTCGGGGGACGTCCACGTCGGTGTCCGTGTTTTACGAACATCAACATATATTCAGCAAAAAAATAGACATTTGCGGACCTGTCTATGGGTCGGCAAACTTCCGCAGCTCCTAACCCAGCTGCCAATATAACACCCCAATACATGCTAACTGAGTGTATCAAATCTTGATGTTATAATTTGAAAAGCGGTTCACTAGATAACTTTGTACAAATTTTATACAAAGCACTTATTAGATTTTCATACAATGCATGTTGAGCATACTAATATACGAAGGGGTTTTAAACTTAAGAACTCTTGAATGATCACTCCAAACCACATAGAGGCAACACCTGTCATGTAACTAAGAAAGTGATTCTCAAATGCAATGATTATTCTTAGATTCACAAAGGCAATACTTTCAATACAGATAAGAGGTTGAGTTCTTAAAAGATGCAAATGCATGATCCAGTTCTTATACTCAGTTTCAGCGATTGCATTAAATAACTTAATTACTTAATATTGATGGCCTAGTTGAAATGTAAACATGGGTTTTTGGTTACCCATTTCATATACCCTCTAAATATATATTAAAACATAGAGGCATCATCATGTGTTAAAATATCATACCCTTACACTCAGTTTTCATGTAGACTCTTCACGCGGCATGAACTATAAGCTCCTTCAATCCACGTTTCTCTAATACATATACACAACTGTAATCAAATAAGTTTCATATACCTTAAATGCTCCTCTTTATGTTTCAGAATTTCAAAGCTTACATACCTTGTAGACGATTGCTAGCGTTTACCCCAAAATTAAATACCCTATACGATAGTTAAAACAATAATGTATTAAAGGTATATATGTGCAAATCAACCATAGCATACACCCAATCTTGAATCATACAAGGTATATAAGTTTAAGGCACATGCCTAATAATACAGCCCAAAAACTTGTTACAAAGCACATAAATAACAGAGTGCCCCTGCCACCACCACCATGACCTACATATTCATGCGCCGAAGCCGATAAACACCAAGGGGCTCACCTGCGCATATATATAAAAAATACGTCAGTAATCAAGTATTTTGATCACCGGTCAGAAATAACCAGTGATATTTTAAAACTGGCAAATAGATACATCGTAAACCATGAGAAACTTAGAAACTTCCAAAAGAGTCTCATAAGGTTGTAAGCAATTACAATTTTCATCGCATAGGTCGGCACATAGTCTCTGTAAAACATACATACACAACTTATGCCCTCGCATCCTTTATATAACACTCATCATGGTACTCAAATTGCATTAGAACAGTTTGTTGTGTTAGTGCCACAAATTCTAAAAGTGCCCATAAAATGCTATCATAGTCGTAAAAAAAGAACCATCACATACTTATAATAGGCTTAGGTAAGGACTTGTATATAATAGTTTCTAGATTTTAGCTTTCAAAAACCATCGAGGGATCACATCTTTGAACTATAATTAAACTGAGAAAACTCAACTAAACGACACAGCATCGGAGAGATCTGATAAAATGTTGCCAACTTTGTCCTGTGTTTAAAACTCAGTCAAATGCGACTCTCAAGGAGTCAAGCAGATATGAAGCAGAAGAGTCCTACGGACATAGATGAGTGAAGCTCCTCATCCTAAATCGATTTGCTCACCCACTAAATCCTAACAAAATGGATCGCATCGGTACACAAAGTGAGGCAACATCTCCAAGACTTAAAAAACTTAATTAACTTAATTATTTTACTTAGCGAAGTGTTAAACTTCATTAGGTAACCTCAATTAAGATTTTTGGTTTCATGTTCTCGTAGTGAAGAAATCCACACTTAGGGTTTTATCGAATAGACTTAACCAGATGATTTTTTGAATGGGCCAAACGGTGTCTAAATGGACTAAAATTGGACCAATTGGCCTTAACACTCTAATGATTTAGTTAAAAATTACCAAGTATTGACTTATGGGCCAACATGGTAAACATGACCCACTAAGGTCGAGTTAAGGTGCTGGAACAGTGTTCCTCAGCTGTGCACAAAATTTCCCGTGTCTTGTCCATGGTCTTGGAGATTCCAAATAGGCCTAGGTGAAAGGTAGGGTTATCTAGCATCGTGGGGTTTAGTCCAATAAGTGATCAGGTCCAAAGCTCATGTAATTGGGCCTGAGTGGGCTCATGAAGGGTACGCATTGGCCAAGGGATTTTTAGAGCTAACTCGACCTAAGTAGATTACGAATTTCCTACCAAATAATCTACCTAACCAAAGGCCATGTAATTTTACAAAGACCCTACTGGGCCACGTCCTAAGTTATGGATGAAATTTCATAAAATTTTACCATGCATAATAGGCTCAACGAATTTTACAACCTGGGCTAGCAAATCATGATTACACCCTCTATTCTTGTATACTCTCAAAATTAGAACAAGCAAACCTCCTAAATGAATTTTAATTAGCTCCAAATTTTACAAACTGATATTAGACAATTAGTGGATCCTTAAACATGTTTTATAGAATTTATAAAAATCTTTTAGCTGTTCAACTAGGAGCATAAACAGAGAACATAGTCAAGCATACCAGAAACGCAGCATATACATATAATATTTAATGGTTTTGTTCAGGCATTTACTGAGATCATTTTAACTTCGTATTTTAGTGAGACATAACCAACACCTAGTAAAACAATCATACAAAAGATAGACATGTACAACAACCTATATCATGATGTAAAAATTGGAGAAAGGTACGGTCAGGTCACACTAACCATAATAGTTGCCAACTTTCGCCAAGTTTGGTACCTCTACATACTCATACATGCCATAATATACAAAATGGTATGAAAAAAAGTTGTAGATCTATATTTTTTGAGTGTATCAAGACAGATATCATGCAAAATACCATCATTAGCATAGGATATGCACTTTCTACCAAAATAGTGCAAATAGATGACCATGTCATACTAAAAAATACATAACTATTTTTATAAGCATGATAAAATAATGATTTTGAGTCCTTCAATCTCGTAACACATAGATAACATGAAAAAAATGTCTCAAAACACAAATACAGCATAACAACCACATGAAAGGGAGTAAAGTTGAGACTTTTACCTCAAATGGTGCCCTGGGGAGGTCTCTTCACCTTCGACCCTATAAGCTTCTCTAAGCTTGGAGAGAGCTTGTAGAAGGTAAGGAGATCTTGAAGAAGCCACGGAGAAGAGGGGAGGAAGGGACGAAATGGGGAAAATGAAGATGAAAAGGGGGAAGCTACCATCCTCCATGGGCATGGTCTGCTGATATATAGGTAAGGTGTCACACCTAATGAGGTTATAGGCTAGCCTAAAACCCAAAAACTTAGGGTTTTCACTTAAAGAAGATGAGACAACCTCGAGAACTACATCATGGATCTCACAAGGGCTAGGACGGTCTGAACACATGGCAAACAACCTAGACTCGCTAGGACTCAGCCCTAACATCTAACTAGGCGCGACTCGACCAAATTAAAAGAAGCTTGTAGCATCCAAACAGGGGTACTGTATGCAAAAGGAGGTTAGGATCAGGCAAACATACACCATACCATACTTGAAGAAGGTCAGACTCGACTAACCCGTGCAGGTTAAGACCAAACCAACTCAAAAACCCTCAAGAGAACGGCCTTATAGCTAGGGCCGCCGCTCCCATCCCGGCCAACATCGTTGCCGCTCCCATCCTGGCCGTCGCCATCATCAACCACTACTGCCGCTCCCGAGTCCCACCCCAAATCACAGCCGGACTTCAAAGGCTAGGGTAGATGGGCAAATGGCAGAGTCTTTTTGCCGAGTTTGCTGGCACAGCGGCCATCCTCATTGGCGGTGTAAAACCAGAACCATTGGTTCATGGTTTTGACTGACTTTTAACCCCATTCAGGTAGGATTTGTGTTGGTTCCGTTTTTGTTTCAACTTTTATGTCACATTTGTGGGGGCAGTTGGGCTGTGTTTCATGATATGGGCTTTGAATATCATGGCATGCATGGGATGACACGTAGAATGTGGGGAGCAGAATATGTGTTTTCGGTTTTGTTAGATATGCGCATATTTGGGTGTTAGGTTTTGAGTGAGGATTAGGATTTGATTAGGTTGTATTTGCATTAATTCTCCGTTGGCTTTTTGGGTTGATCATTTCATGCTTTGGGAATCTCGGATGTGTCAGTTACCTCAATTCAGTCGTGCTTTGATTTGAGTATGATTTGATTTTTCCGTCAATTTTATGGTTCTCCACTAAGTTTGGACTTCGGACCTCAATTTGCATTAATAGAGTCTTCATTTGACCTCATGTCAGCTTTGACTTATGACAGTGTCGACGAAAGCTTTCGAACAATATATATATATATATATATTGT
>JAVDBV010010178.1:0-10136 GCA_032619315.1 Piper longum
GCATGGGGCCTGGCTGGCCAAACTTGAATTGCCGCTTAGACTCGCAGCTACTGTTGTCAACTGAGTGCAAAAACGTCCCACGTTGCCTTTTCAACTCCTTAATCGTAGAAATTATTCATACTAAATCTCTTTATCATTAAATTTGTAGGCTAGTGATGTTTCTTATTATGAAATTGCTAATCTTAATATTTTTGAGTTAGTAATTGAAAATTAAAATTAATTTTCTATTACATGTAATAGGCATAACTAGCTAAATTATTAGGATTATCAATTTTATGTTAAAAAATGTCATTATTTAGATTTATAACATATTAAATTTATATGGGCTTTTTATCTTCCAGTCCGAGGAATGTTAAAACGAGAGGGGGTGGTGATAACAGAGTGTACAATCAAGCTAAAGATCGATAGGAAGGAGTACGAAGAAGACGCAGGCATGTCGACTTGGTGATAAAACTACAACCTGGAAAATATCATCTGGGTACGAAAAATGAAGAGGATAATTCTGTACCAAAGTGCCTGCTCAGAATCGGTGCAACTTCCCTGTAAAGTTCCACGTCCATGGCACAATGACACCACCCTCAACTTTTGTTCAGAGCCTGTCTACTCCGGTCAATCGCACCGCTGTCGATCCCCCACCCCATTAGAACGTCACATTCTTCTGATTCGGCGACCGTGCTGCCAAGATCCTCAAGTCCCACCCTATCAAATATGTTCAAACCCTCCTCGCCGGTTCCCAATGATGTAGGGTGGGAAAATCACCGGACTATTAGCGGCTACGAGGAAGACTAAACGAGGTCAGGATTATTATTAAGAGTGAAGTTTGGGAGGAAGACGAGAGAAGGCGGGGGCGATGGGCCGCCCGTGTTACCTATCAAACAAAGGTCACGTCGCCGTTTACCCCAAAGGAAGGGTGCAAGGGCCAAGGCTAGTGGGGCTTCTAATTGCAGAATAATAGCAACCTCTATCAGTACCACGATCCTTCTCGTCATTTAATGCCTACGGGGGCCTTTTTCACCTTCGCCTTGTTCAGTCCCAGCGATGCGTCGCTGCTGCTGCTGCTGCTGCTACTCTGCAGCTTCAACGTGAAGTCGCCGACAGTTTAACCTTTTCTCCCCACTTTTTCAACTTCTTCTCTCCTCACAGGTCCCCCCCAAAACCAGCACCTTTTTGCTCCACCTCCTCGCATCACCCTCAACCATCAGTGTAATAGACGTTTATATCTAAATCATCATATGGGAAGTCTCTAATTACGAAATGAGGAAAGGCCGATTCCAAACAAAAGAAAAACCTTAACCAAAACATTTCATCAATGTTGATGCGAAGTATTGAATCATTAAAGTAAAGGCTTTGGATATAGTAGTAAATGAAGCAAAAGAAGCCAAAAGACGACACTTCACCGGTGTGTGTCATTCAATACTACCCTCTGAATGTACATGTCAAATCCCGAGAACCGGTATATAGTATGCACAAAATCATTCCCCCAGCCCCCACATATCATCCAATCCCTGCAATTCTAGAAAATCCTAATACATACATCCAAATTCCATTTCACAACCCAACAAACCGATCATCATCTCCAGCTATACGGGCAAGGAGCGTGGATGGAACGCAGCATTGCTACCCGTGCCCCGTGCTCCCGCCCCAACATGGCAACTGACAAAAACGCACGTAAACCCGCACACACCAATCAAAAAACGGCAGCGCCTAGGGAGAAGGGAGGCAGTTGACGGAGGCGACGGAGAGCGGGTAGCGGTAGGTGTTGGCGTACTGGAACATGAGGGTGCGGCCGGTGGGGAGCGGGGCACCGTCGTTAACCAGGCAGTCGTTGTAGCGCAGCCTCTTGAAGACCTTGGGGTTGATCATGCGCGCCGAGCTAAACCAGCCGCAGGTGAGATGGATGCCGGAGATGGCGCAACCGGAGACGCAAACATTGAGTACCTCCACCGTGTACGCTGGGATGCCGTTGGGCAGCG
Organism: Piper longum; assembly: GCA_032619315.1. NCBI lineage: Eukaryota > Viridiplantae > Streptophyta > Magnoliopsida > Piperales > Piperaceae > Piper > Piper longum. The sequence goes on from JAVDBV010010178.1 coordinate 1,974, forward strand.
TCCCCGTCGAACCTTGGTACACCACGATGTCATCCTTGCTGCACTCCTCCCCCATCCTCTCCGCCCTCATCTCGCCACCTGCCAACCAACCCACAACCCACAGCATTCGTCACATACACAACTTGTATAATAGTTGCAAGGCCCCATTAATCATATTTTCGTCCGAAAAAGACTTATGCCAACTTGCAAACAAATGCCGAGTTAGTGCAACATTGGAAGATTATAAAAAAATGGTAGAACATACACTAGGAGTAGCAGTATGCATGTAAAGCAATACAGATTTATACGAACCGTGTTGAAGAAGCTTTCTAATGGGGGAGTTGGTAGTAGAGGAATGAGAAGATGAAGCTTCCTGACCTGCAAAGTGAGACAAGGAAGTGAATAAAAATGGGGGAGTGGAAGACAGAAAGTGACAAAGGGGGGATCGGATATGGGCATTCATTGCTGCGAAAAGAGGGAGCTGCGAGGAAACATGTACGAGAGGCCCCCACCCCTCACTACCCACAAAAAACCATACAAATGCCAAGGAAACGCCCAAGGCGACTTCCATTCCCTGCCAAAGACAAAAAAGAGAAAAAAAAAAAAAAAAAACGAAGCTGCTCACCGAAAGCGACGAAGACTAGCAGTACCACCACCCCGGCCATGGCAGCGGCGAATACCGAAGCCAGGCAACGGCGACGCCGCGACGACTCCATCAACTGCATGCAACCAAGTTAGCCACTCATTTTCGGCGACGGACGGCTTAAGCTCAAACATAAAAGTAAAAAACGAAACCCAAAGAAACCGGCGAGTAACGAGGACTCAAATGGACAAACCCCATCCGTAGAAGAGCCGAAAAAGAAAAAAAACTGATGGCGATGGTAATGACCAGAAGAGGTCGGCGAAAAATAAGGCGGACATAAATCAAGGCCGGGATCACACCTTCGACCGGGCGGAGGATGGAAGCGTCCCAAGTCGGCAGAGGCCTTGCGCTAACAAAATTGAATCACAAACACCGCCGCAACTGCTCTCGTGTTCGGGACATAGCGTTAATCTAAAGCTTGAGCGTATTTATAGCTCTCCGTTAACAAAAATAGAGGAGGAACGGGTAATGATTATGGTGGTGGTGGCGATGAGAGGCGAGAGTGGGCTCGTGCGGGTGGTGGTCACGGCTCACGAGTGGCCATTTGAGGATGGGCTGCTTTGCTATTTTTCCAGGGCTATGGTGCCGGTTGGGTAGGAGTCGACTTTTGTGGGTTTTGTTTGAGATAAACCTTTCGACTGTCGAGTACTTTTGCACATCGAGCTGTTCAGAGCATACTAATCTGGACCCTCTCATAAAGAAGACCTAATAAAGGTTTTTAGTTCCAAAACCTGGCTCTAATGTGTCCAAATAAAGGTGAAGACTTACTGCGGGAAAGAGGAGTAGTAGCTCGGGACGTGATTCGTTTATTGTTTGCTTAGTCAAACATGCATTCGCTGCCCTTCTCAGCTGCCTCAAGTACCCAAGCTATGCCCGTGTAATTTTAGATTTTGTAAGCGAGATGTTTTTCTGCCGCATCCCTTGGCTGCATCCCAAGCTATCCCCAGACAGTGAGACTTGTGTGCTATTTCACTCTTAAAACAGTTGTACGTACTTTCAAAGCCTAAATTTTATTTAGAGATGCAATTGCAACTAAGAAAAATTAATATATTTTGCATATTTTACAAGCCAACTAAATGAAACATGAAGGGCATGGCCCTTGGTCTTGATTCATATCCTGTCATTGTGAGCAGGACAAATAAATTCTTAATTTGCATTCAGATACATGGAATAAATATTTTTACAATAGTTTTATGTGTCTTGATTACATCTCAAAATGATAAATTATTTTAAGAGACTTACAACCCATCCTATACAGTACTCATCACTAAATCTCAATCCCGATGTTAGACTAAGACTAGAACATTACAAACTCATGAACTATACAGGCCAAGTCATACCATACCATAGGCTTATACCATGCTTTGCCATACCGTCCCGGTGCCCACTTAAGTGACTTTAACTTTTAGTCCAGCGGTCATTGTATTAAGCCCCCTTTCCTAGTTCGCTATCCTCCCCAAGAGACAAGTGGAAACATCTGTTCATTTTAGTACCGTCGGTTATAGGTCTTGGGTACGTCTCAAAATTAACTAGTCATTTTAAAAAGCTTATAATCCATCTCATATATTACTCACCACCAAATCTCAATCCCAACAGAGTACACTATAGCCCTATGTCCCATGTTATGGGCTTGTAACAAATGTGTTATAACAGCACAAACATAATAATGAAATAACATGACCTGGCTTGGAAAAAGAAATGAAAAACCTGTAAGCTTCTATTGAAACACTTCGGCAATTCACAAATTTTCGCTAACAAAATAAGTGCCATAAAGATCTTCCACCAATATTTACAACTCATTTTCCGGCAACAACGTTTTTGAAGTTATTCTTAGGGCAATTTAAAGCTGTCCGAAGAATAAATCAGTGTTCCCGTCTTCCAATGCTTCCAATTTATTACAGAATAATCAAACCCATTGAGAAAAGCTTTGGTCACTGAATAACTGATGAATAAGCTGATTCCTTAAATCAATTGTCAACGTAAAAGCTTGTGTTAACTGTTAAAACAACAATGTCACCAACACATCAAAACTGGCAAAGCAGATTGTAAATTCCCATAACAAAAATGAACAAGCATTGAACAACAATAATCCTCCCGACTCATCCTATAAAGACCCTGATCATGATCTTCATCTACAATACAAGACTACATCTAAACAAGTACTCGACATATTTACAATCATATTGATGATACGTAGGATATGAGAAAAAATGGAATGATGTCAGCCTAAATTGCCAACCAGGGAAAAAAATCTCAATCGACTATAGGATTCTCATCATAAGGTGCTCCATCAAAAACTTAAGATTTAAGAGATAGCAAGCATACTTGTCCTTGTCCTCGTAAACAGCCGACAAAGAAGCCACTATTGGTGTCAAATTTTCACTTTCTTTAATAGATCTTGAATTGTTTGAGGCCGCCTGAAAAACAATTATTCTTATGTTAATCACAGTTATAAATGAACCCATTGCTCACAAGAAAGAAAAAGGCACCACCTTCAGCTTTATTCTCAAGTTTTCTTCTTCATTGTCTCGACGAGTCCTTTCATCAGAGAAAATGTCCATTAGAGCTTCCTGCTCTCTGTTTGCCTGTTATAGCTGCTGTTCTATAACTCCCACACCTACCTGAGAAAATGCATATAGAAACACAAAGCATATAGAACCACGCCATTTGACCCAGGGGCACATTTTGGTGCAGACTTTTTGTTTCCTTTCCCTCTTGTTGGATTCCCTATGTGAATTAACAAATCAGGTCAACAAGTTACATTCCAAGCACTGAAACCAAAACTTGCCAATAGAAACTGGAACTGCATATTTTTTAATTCATATCAACCATCAAGTTGGTACCTTTAAATGCAGAGTCACCAACCTCTTTTCCTTGGGCGCAGCGAGCATAGCCAATCTTATGGCAAAAGGATCTCCTAAAGAGAACAATAAAATTACAAGGTAAGAGAGATTTTAAGATGCAGTGACATAAGATAATAATTAACACTGACCAATATTGTTTTTGTATCTGAATCAATTTAGTTTCAAGTCTTTGAAGTGCAGTAGTGCGCTCAAAACCATGTTTATCATGAGCAGGTTCCACGAAATCAGCCTCTAAAACTCCTCAGTAAGAAAGACAATCAATTAACATTGTTAGATCAAATCTTCTAAAAGCTAGCCAGATAAAAGAACCAACAAACCAAGCCCAATAACTAAACCAAACCAACGCATAGAATAAGAATAAATAACCATCAGTATGCCCAAGTAAACAACAGCATATTTTCACTCTCCACATCTGTTTTGTATTACAATTATTTTAGAAATTCCAGGACAACCCATCATAATATCTCTCAAGGTTGCCGGTTATGATGCAGCACCTGTGATGCCATTTGATAGAAGATCCTTTACAACTTCAGCACTCCCTCAGAAGCTTACATATTTTATCTGTGTGTCAGCTTTCTATTAGTACCAACAGAATAAAATGGACAATGCAAGAGCCAACTGAACCATTTGGAACAAGAGAACATGTTTCAAAGTTCAAATACAGCGCAGTTTGGCCCCACAAACTACAACAGATTATTTTGGTACAAAAAGGGAAATGTTCAAATGAAAAGAGGGAATTTCCAGCACCAAGTCTTTGGTTGAGTCCTCTAGAAAGAAAGCTAAAAAAAGAATGTTTAGGATTTCCAAGTACAGCTATGGCAATGCATGTGCATTGCTGGTTCCATACCCAAAAAAGGGAGGACGATTGGTGTCAGAAAGGGCTTCTAACCCTCAAAATTATGCCATGTATAATCACCTGGATCCTGTAAGTGTCCTAGAAGATTAGGATTCTTTTTGGGGTTGACTTCTATATGTGTCTTCTTTTTTATTTTTTTCGGGATAAAGTGGAAGAAGAAGACGTGTAGAAGTCAATCCCAAAAAGAATCATGCTCTGGAAAAGCTACCAACCTTTCCACACTAACATGTAACAAACGATTAACAAAGATTGGACAATATAATAGAGAGAAGCTACTGGATTAACATACCTATAACTCCACAGCCATCACTTCCAGCAGCATTCCACACCCTCCAAAATGGCTGTCATTAAGTATAAAAAAAGGTAAATGATGCAACACTGTAAATTAGACTAAGAATATCAAGACAAATCGCACACATAAGAACCAAACTTCACTGAAGATGAATTCATAAGTGCATTCAATAATTAAAGATTTATAACTCCCAATATCTAAAGATGGATGGTAGAGTATAATGGCATGAACACAGGGTAAACAGAACTAGGACCTATGTTAATAACACCCACTTTCCTCCCCTTTGAAGGCAGTGCATCAATAGTATTTTCACTTACTTTAATGTTGCTCATGCCTTGGGTTTTTTATGAAATTTCACACTATAAAGAATTATTGGGTAATAATCAGATTTATTTTGATTAGGATTTTAAATTCCGTAAGGATTAGAATTTATTATGTTTCGGCTATAAACAGGTGACTAGTATTAGCAATACATGTTTTTGGCTTTATTCGCTAGAAAAATTGTGGTTTTCCTCTTTGCTCTTCGATCTTCATCATATATTCGCAAACTTTGTACGTGATTCTCTCCCTTTCAATTTTTTATTAAATATCCTTCATCACCTTTCAAAAGAAAAGTGCATTCCATGAAATAGTAAAAAGACTTGTGATATCCATATTTACATATTGAATCACTAGCCTCATCTTGCAATGCTAGAAGAAAACAACACATTTATGGCATAAAGATTATAAAAGTTTTCCATTTTGTTTCTGAATGGGTTTTGTGTCATCAATATATATGGGAAAGCGGCCAATGGGTGATGCGAAACATGTTTCCCTCTCTAGTCAATCTGTAGATAATCAAGGTCTTACTGCTATTTAGCCCTAAAGATACACATCTTTATATTGGAAACCTTGGATGTCAATATGATGCACAGCATCTTTCACAAACCCAATTGTCACAACAGCATGCATCCGATACGATATAGACAAGTCATACACAGCTATGGAAATAAGAAAGCATAAAAACACAAAAATTGCAAGATAAACAAGACCATAGGAAAACATAGGAAATTGCATTGTAATCTTTAGGAGTCCATCAGCTCCACTTTGAGGCCAATAAGTAATTTCTTGAGTAAGCATCATACAAGATTGTGATGACGAACTACTTTGCCTCACAGATATATCTTAAAACTGGCAGGAAGCCTTAAATAAAGGATTGAAGCATAACTCTGCTTTCGCAGGAATATCTATGATATATATAATATGGTGGAAAACAATGCCACAAACAAGTATCATCAATGCAAAACCATCCGTACATAAATAGGATAGATCAGGGACTATGAAAAACCAAAATTATCATATGTTACCATTACTTCCAATGGTCAATCAAATTCAACAGTTCCTAAGATACTTAATCTACAAATTGCATGATAGAATTTAAAAAACCATGTAATCTTAGAGAATGCTGATAGGTTAAATAATACCGAGAGCTGGGAAACGCTTGTGCCATCTCTATCCTTTTCTCATCACGATTAACTCCACAAAATTGAATATCCTACAATATGGAGGAATTTACAACCTGTACTTGTACCGAGAAAACAAAATATTCACGTATGAAAGATATAAAAGTGAAGAACTATCTACTTCCTATAAACCAAATAATCATTTGAAAAATAACATGACAATTGAATTTGAAATAAGTCTCATGTCGATCTGCATTAAAATCAAGCTCTAATTCCGCTTCATCATCGTCCCAGAGATTGTATATAATAATCCGTGTACCTTGATCTTTTATGGAATTAAACTGCAAAATCATCCGGTAACAGAAACCATCTTAGTAGCCATGAAGAAAGCATTTCCATAAGAGATACTCACTGCATCTTGGGGTGCCACATACATGGAAGTAAATAAAATGAGGCAACATTACAGTTAACCGAAGTGATCAGTTGCAAAATGGACGAGAATAACGCCAGGAAATAGTATGCATTAGTTAAATATGTTGAATCTCACTACATTCCACCACACAAAAAAGGATTTACCTGTTAAAGGAGATCATCTCCATCAACAAAAGAAGACCATTGTACAATGGTTTCAACGTTCTTTTGCCAATCAATTAAAGAGTTGCAATTTATTTTTTCCCAAGAACTTCCTTCGTTCTCATAATCAACCTAAAAAAAAGCACGCAAAAACCAAAGTAGAGATGACTGAATTTTCCAAAATGCAAACAAGAACATGCACAATTATAGCCAAAATTCCAAAACAATATTTAAGTGAACTAAGAGACATTGATAATGAACAAAGATTTGCGATGTAAGATGTCACCATGTGGGATGGCGAGGAAGCCAAGAAAAATAAATTGTCAGACATATCAAAGATATCTGAAATCTGCAAATATATTTTATTAAAATTAAAATTTTATATTTCATAAATTTTACAATCAAGGACAGCCAGACATGGCAGTTGCATAAAAGTAGAGTTATAACCACAAACTAAACAAATATATGTGTTCATACCACCATGTAATTACAACACAACAATACTAACAAAAATAGAACTCCTAAAACAACAAAACTCTCAAACTACATAAAAAATTGAATTATCCATATTTTTCCTAAATCACTCAAAAGCTCAAACTATTAGGAAAGGCAACAGTTTAATATTTACATTAACAGAAGGAATTATTAATCTAGGTTATACTCTTACATCTCCAAAATTCCTCTCTTTTTTTAAAATTTAATGTTCATGACAAACATCTTTTAAATATTGCTTCTATACTTTTAATGCCATTGATATAACACCAATAAATATCACCTATTCTTGTCTTGCCAAGCTGTTATAGCAGCATGTAGCAGACATGTCCCAGTATATCTAGATATTGGTAACATGATATGAACCTTTATTCATTTAATCAGGGAGTGGTTACTGTATTGGTTTGTGGAAGTGTAAATTCACCAAATTAATCTGTAAGAAGAGGACGGTGTTGTGTTGTAGGTTCAAGATTCTACAGCTAGAAATAGATGTATGAATGTAATGGATGTTCTCCTATCGAATGAATGCTAAACAAAAAATTGCACTAAAAGCAAAGTAAGTACTGGTCAAATCAAAGATTTAAGATTTTCCTGCAGGTTATGATTTGCTCAAGATTTAATAGTTCCAATCAACCATAAAGTTTGTCACATCCAGTAACCAAAGTCAACACTCTAATTGTCAATTAGAGAACAAAATAATGCTAGCAGGCAAATGTAGCCAAAAACATTGCACAAGAACCGTACACACTCTAGCTGACTAATCTTTGAAACGAATAACTATCTGAATGACTTAGACAATACTTTCTATATTTTTTTAGTGAAACTCTACAATCTGAATGACTTAGAAAATCCTTTCTATATGTATAAAGTAAACCTCCCTTCACTAATAAGACAAAAAAAATAGAGTGAAAGGTAACTAATACTATCCAAATGTAAGTTAAATGACTAATGCAATCGACTATACCATAGGAACAATGATATCTTCCTTGCCAGTGCTTGTCAAAAAAGTGTAGGAAAGCAAT